>PVJI01013718.1:0-46960 GCA_004026765.1 Micronycteris hirsuta
GGGTGGTCCTGCCACGTACCTGATTTCAGGTCACATCCCACCCTGGCCCGTAGAATCAGAAGGGTCTCTCCCCTGCCCTTTCTACCTGCCTTTGCATTGTGTGAACCCCAGACACTGACCCAGTTACCTCAAGCAAGGTGTGTCACCCCAGCAAAGGAGAGGGATTAGGTGTAGGTGGTCCTTGGAGCTTGCAGTTTGCTGTCGTATTGCCACAAATTTGAAGCTGAATGAAGTGCATCCCAGGACCTGTAACTGGCGCCAGGGCCGCTCCAGGGGGTGCCCTCTGCACATGTGCAGAGGGCCCCGGCCCGTGCTGTGGCCGCGCTTGGTTTAACACCCCGTGGTCACCATCTTCGTAACGTTTGCGCAAAGAGCCTGTACTCCCGGTTTGCGCTGGGGGCCTTGAATGATGAGGCCAGTCCCGTTGGCACTTTCTAAAGTGCGTCTGCCTGGTGCCTTCAGGGCACATGCTAAGGCAAGGCAGGCTCTGTGCTCCCCACGTCCACGGGCTGGAGCTCCCTCTGCTTGTTCCGTGTCATTGGAACACGCGTGTGACTGGTTGGGGCCTGTCTTCATAGACTGTAAGGTCCAGGAGGGCCGTACGTAGTGGACAGCACAGCACACGCGTTGACTGATGCTGATTTGAGAGAGGCCGGCGGCCTTGAACGTCAATCAGGAGGCGAGGCTTTCTCCAGGTGGACCAACAGTTAGTGCGAGGTGTTTGCAAAGACCCTCCCGAGAGTCACTTATTAGACCTGCGGGGTGGTCAATCCCCTGGGGGGGCTCAGCTTGTTCTTATCATGGAGGAATATTAGGGAGGAGGCGCTCCAGGCTTCGCGCCACCTACTGCTTTAAGAGAACCAAGGCTTCACCCAGGGTTACTTTCACTTTTTATTCTACAAAGTCTTAACCAAACTTTTAAGTATAAAGAATAATCTTGGTTCCTGTGAGCCCTCCACCTGTGCTTCTCAAGCTTTGCCACACGTTACAATCCCCGGGGAAGCTCCAATGTTTCGATGACCAGGCTGCTTAGCAGAGCAGTTAAATTAGGAGAAAATGGGGGAGGGGGCAGGTGGCACACAGCGTCAGTATTTGTTAAAATTCCCCAGGTGGTCCCAGCGCTTTATACTCAGCCTTGATAATTATCACCTTGTAATCTTTTCCGTATGCTCCCCAACAAGTACTTCTTTTTCTGAATTACTTAATAACAGATTGCAGAAATGCGGTCCTTTCACCTGTAATTATCTCTAACAGATAGACTTGTTTTTAGCATAATCATCATGCAATTTGCACACCTTAAAAAGCCTCGACAAGTCCTGCGTATCACCTAAGACCCGGTCCATGCCGAAATTCCCCAGGCCCACTTTTTACGTTTGCCCAGCTGTCTCAGGAGCCACTCACCGCATTTGGCTGTTGGGTTCCATCTTTTTTGTTCTCTGACAGCCTCTTCCCCAAGTTTGTTGTATTTCTAAAGGTCCCAGGTGACTGTCAGGTGAAGCCAGGGTTGACTGACTTGACCGCTTGGACTAAACAGGAGCCCGAGGCTGGGAGAGCAAAGCCGCTGTCTGTTATTGCAGTAGGCAGGGGCTCTCCCTCCTACCTCAGCTGGTCCTACCTGTAGGTGCACTCACTGAGCTCCCCTTCCCATAAACTTTCAAGACTCACGCAAAATTTCATGTACATGTGCTTTTATTCTGGAAGTAGAGCCATGGATTGCAAGAGTTCTTAGCCTCCAAAAAATTAAGATGGGAAGATGTTTTGGATCCAGGAGCTGGCTGGATATTGTAGATGACAACACGGCCCACCCAATGCCAAGGCCACTGTCTTCCTTTGCGACCCCCAGCCCCAGAAATCCCGCAGCTGGCCTGAGTCGGGCCTGTGCTATGGAAGATCACCACCAGGTGGCGCAGCTCCTCCACAGGCCCTTGGTACTGGGGAAAAACTAAGCCTGTGGAAGGACTGGTTCCTGCAGTGATGCCTCTCTCGTGTCTCTCCCATCAGGGGTGTTCCAGGCCCTCAGTACGAAGAACAAGGACTTCATTCATCTCAACATAAACGAGGTATGACCAAGACTTCCGCTCAGGGATGCAGCCAGGACTAGCTAGGCCCAGAGTCCACGTTCCATAAATGTTTGCCGAATGCATGTGTAGGTGAACATTTAACTTTGGGGGTAAAACAACAAAAAAAATGGTAATATTTTAAAGGTATTATGCATTTAGTGGTCAATGTAATTGTTACAATAGTCCTATGAGCTAAGGACTAATAGTATCCCCATTTTGCAGACCTGGAAACTGAGGCATGGAGAGATTAGCCACCTGGAGCAGAGTGAGCCAGCAAACCCTGCCTCCTTCTCCTTCTCCTCCTTCTGCCAGACAGGCTCCTCCGCCTGCCTGCCTTCTGCATTCTGATTTGTTCACTCCCTCTTGCTCCCATCATCCTGCAGGTCTCGTGATTCTTGGCGTGTGTGTGTGCACATGTGTGTATGAATGGATGCACATGTGCAGACTCCTCAAAAACCCCAGAAATAGCCCTGGCTGGTGTAGCTCAGTGGATTGAGCGCGGGCTGGGAACCAAAGTGTCTCGGTTCGATTCCCAGTCAGGGCACATGCCTGGGTTGCAGGCCAGGTCCCCAGTGAGGGCCATGTGAGAGGCAACAATACATTGCTGTTTCTCTCCCTCTCTGTCTCCCTCCCTTCCCCTCCCTCTAAAAAATAAAAATAAATAAAATCTTTAAAAAAAACCCCAGAAATACACAACTTCTACCAGTTACACGGGCTGATGATGGCCCAAACGGTGGAGGGTGGGGCTGACGGAGTTTCAGAGGCTGGGAAGAGGGGTCCGAGGCGTGGCTTGCCTTCTCCCAGTGCCCGCTGTGGTCCCAGTACCAGCCGCCTGGGCTCCACCTAGGGGAGCGACTAGCAACGCAGAGTGCCTACAGGCGGCAATGCTCTGTCGTGAACGCCAGAGTTGCTCGGAGTCTCAATCTTCATTGTTTCACTACAAAAAGACATGATGAGTACCGTCACGACAGTGGTGGGAGCTAACCCTACACCGTGTGGCAATCATGTTGCCGTATGTAAATGTTTCATGTGAACGCATGGCGCACCTTACATCTGTGCAATTGTTATGTGTCCGTTACATGTCAACGAAACAGAAACAAACAGCAGTTCAGGGCACCGGGCCCGCCCCAGGCCTGCTGAGCCAGGTCTCATTGCGAGGGGTTCCCAGGGACTCCTCAACACAGTGAAGTCTGAGACCTCTGCTGAACCCTTGTCCTGCCCGCAGGCCAGGGACAGACCACAGGACACTTTCCTTCAATGGCTCCCGTGACTTCCATGACCCATGCTTTCCTTTTTCCGTCTGTGGGTCGTTCTGTCCAGCTCTGCTTTCCCGGGACCTGACGGTGCGAAGCCAATCTGTGCCTCCCTCTCCAGCTCTGAGCTCTTCCTCCCGTGCCCAACCACCCGCTCGGCCCCCTTCCAAATTCACTAGTGACTGTGGATTCCGGCACCACTTACTGACTATTCCGAGACGCAGAGGTTGCTGACGGCGTGTCCTGGACGGGGCATGGGGTCTCCCCCTTCCCTGTGCTCTGATTTCGGTCAATCAGCCTGCTCTGTGCCTCCGTCTCACCATTTGCAGAGTGAGATCTAGGCCTTAAACTTACACCCAAAGTTTATTGTACAATTTGGCAATTTATTGTGTTGATTTGTCCCCGATGTTCCCGTGTGCCTGGCCCAGACCCCTGGACACATTGTAAGTACGCTGGGACTGGAAACTGGGCGTTTTTCTTCCTGGCATTCTCTTTCACCTTTCCCACGGACAACACATACATGTACACGCAACTGCTCTGACCGATGGCTGTAAAAAACACCCAGGATTCCCAGGACAGGTGTGCAGACCCACACGGGTCTCCGCTGGGCCCCCCTTTATTTCTCCTTCACTTCAAGGCTTTGCCACTAATAAGTGTGAAGCAAGTGTGACCGTTGCTGCCTGTCCACAGTGCGAGGGGAGCGGACAGGCTCGGCGTTCAATGACCTCTTTGCCAAAGACCCAAAGGGCCAGAAGCGTGGAGAAAGCATTCCATTGCTTCAGGTTCAAGGTGTCACTTCTCACTAAGTCTCCACTGGCGTGGGGGCTGGAAGGAGCTCTCTCTCCTGTCCCCTTGACTCTGTGGACCCGAGCCATTCAGTGTGAGTTCTTGCCCCCGGCCAGAGTTAACCGCCCTCCAAGACAACAAGACAAATCCGCATCCTCTCCCTTCCCTGTTTCAACCCGCTCCGCTCCGGCTGCATGTCAGCACGTCCTGGGGAGATCGTAACCCCCGGTGCCCTGGCCATGCCCCGGACCCGTTCAATCCAGGTCGCAGGTGCTGGGACCCCAGCACCGATGTGGGTTAAACTCCCCGGTGAGTCCAGTGTAGGGCCATGTTCGAGAGCCACCGTTCTGAATGCCCCTTCCTTCCACCCAGGGCACAGACACTCTCTCTGCCTGAGCCTGCCTCACCTGCACCTTCTCTGCTAACAGTCTATGTGGCTGCCTTCCATGACCCCAGCCTTGGCTCATGCTGTGCCCGGGGCGGGGGTGGGGGCAGCAGCGAGGAGAGAAAAAAAACACATTCTCTGGACACCTGTTCCCCCCAGGCACCACCTGGTGATGAGAAAGCTGGTGGGAAGGGGGGCACAAGGGAATCAGGGTGGAGGAGGTAAGGAATAGCTCACCTCTCCTGCAGCCCCTCCGTGATGGGGGTCACCTCTTTCTCAAGGGAGGCTGCTGGAATCCATGGGGAGAAAGCACAGCTCATGCTCTGTCTCTCTCGCCGTCTGCACTTGACCTAAGCTCTCCCAGGAAGGGCTCAGGAGCTCTGGGAAATGCAACGGGCTGAGAATCCATTTTTCAAATGTTGCCCCTTGAGGCAGAAGTCCACGTCTGCAGGCAGAGTGGTCAGCGAGGCAGTCCTGGGGCAGGAAGGACCCGGGGCCACTCCTGGGCTGGGAGGGAGATGGAGGCTCACCCGCCTTCAGTCTCTCCTTCTCTCTCTGCTTCTTTTACTCCCAGTTCATCACCCTGACGATGAACATCTGAGGCCTCCCTGGTGCGAAGCAGCCGGTCCATCTGGGACCCGACTTTCGGGCTGTGAACTTCAGTACGTCTCCTCGTGCAGAGCCCTCTCGCCCGCCTTCCGCTGCCGCCCCTCTTCCTCCCCCACGACCCCCCAACTTCACCCTGACCTCGGAAGACTGAAGTGGACGCTGCTGTGCTGATTTTGTGCTGCCTCTTCCTGAAGTCACGGCCGAGATGGCTGAGGCCACCTGCCGTGCCTACGTCCAGGCCCAGGCATCTCTGCCAGCCCCTTCCTGCACTCCCCCCCTCCCGCCATGACTAATTACTCAAAGGTCCAGCGCACAGAGCCCTGGCTGGCCTGACACGAGAAGGGAAGGCGTGGGGCCGTGACTGAGCCTTTTCTCCACTGCGGGTGTGTTTCCTCCCAGGGCCAACACCAGGGGTCCTGGGCGCTGCCTGGTAGGAGTGGGGCAATGTGAAACTCTCCGCCCGCCCCCGCGAGCCAGACAGTCTCTGTCTGGTCCAGACAGTCTGTCCCCAAAGCTCTTGGGACAGAAAAGTCCAAGCAGTGCCACTTCTCCCCAGGGAGTCCAGTTCCAGGTCAGACTGGACCTCATCCCTCTCCTCCGAGGTGGGAAGATGCGGGGAGGAGCTTTGTTCTGGATTCCTCCCCTCCCCCCACTACAAACAGGAAATCCCCCCCCCTCCCCCGCAGCTGAAGGAATGCAAAATAAACGAGAAGATAATGGCTCAATAGATGCTAGGCCTTGGGTTCTTACTCGCATCCGCATCCGTGTGGCAGATGAGGGGGCATGGAGGGGCGTGCAAAGAGGGAAGGAGGCAGGGTGCGTGGCCTGAAGATCAAGTTCGAAGCGGAGCTTCATCAGAACTCTGTCCGCGGACTCGGCTAAAGACTCGGGAGCAGCAAGTCTCCCTCTCACTTCCCGACGCTTCCCAGAGCTCCCCAGCAACAGATACAGGGTTATTGTAAATACTGTAAAGTCAGCCACTGATACGTGCTTACGTCATCCAACATTTACACCAAACTCCTAAAAAGGCAAATCTGTGGAGACCAAGAGCAGGTCGGAGTCCCTTGGGCTGAAGTGGGGGTGGGCGCTAATGGCAAACAGCCACGGGAACTTCCCGGGGCCCATGGAAAAGAGAGTCAACGGTGCTGCAGAACGATCTGAAAAATATTCTCAGCGTGACTGATGACACTTATTTCTTTTTTATCCTCACCCAAGGACATGCTTATTGATTTTAGAGAGAGGGGAAGGGAGGGAGAGAGAGAGGGAGAGAAACACGGACATGAGAGAGAAACAGCGATGGGTTGCCTCTCACATGCACCCTTGACTGGGACCTAACCCACAGCTCAGGTGCGTGTCCCGACCAGGAATCGAACCCGAGACCCTTCGGTTTATGGGATGATGCTCCAACTAACCGAGCCACACCAGCCAGGGCACTAACGACACTTTTAAAAAATCTCCCCTGTACCCATTTCAAAGGGAGAGGAAAGCTTTACGCTTGAGGGATGGTGTCCCCAAGTGGGATCCCGGGCTCTGAGAGGAGTACGGGTATCACGCGTGTGGACCTCCCCGCTGCCGGCGGCTGCTGCCAACTCACCTGGCCAGCTCAGCGCCAAAGGTGACCGCTGACTACCTGTGTGGCTGAGCTTTCCTGTGGCCTAACTTTCCCGGACACACACTGCACGGTGGACGACAAACTGAAATTCCTGTGCACACGTGATGGCAGCGTTTGACACATTGTAACATTGCAAGTCCTCAATGAAGGACAATAAAAGGGGAAAACATTCTCTGAAGGAAATCTTGCACGAGCTGTGAGCGAGAACAGGAGCAGCATGTGAGCGAGGGGCGGCCGCTCCTCCAGGCCTGTGCCCTCAGCCAGCAGTGATGACCGCCTTCCCTGCCTCCCCCCACAGGGCTGTCCCCAGGCCTGGTGTCCGTCACAGCCCTGTGGTCACATCCAAAGAGCCTGCACCGAACTCAGGGAGTGGACATCTTTCCTGCAGGTCCTTAGACCAAACCCCTGGGGCCTTACCAGGAGGGAGGAGCCTGGGGAGCCTGTCCCGGCCCCTCTCTGCCCTGTTCTGTGCAGAGCCACACAGCGCCCTGAGGCCAGAGCATGTGACCCGATGGGCGGGGGCGCAGGGCTCCTGGGTGCTGCTCACTTCAGTGCGCAGAATCATTGGTGGTAACAAAGTGCCATTCTCTGAGAACCCAGGCCCCGTGGGCTCCGCAGCTGTGGCCTGGCAGTGGGCTGTGCTTGCCACTGATGCCCGCCTGGGGCACTGTCCCAGTGCCACCGCCACTGTGCCTTTCTGAAAGGGGAGGGGGCTTGGGGGGAAGAGGGAGGGAGAGACAGCCAGAGGGAGGGAGCAGGAGGCAGAAATTCCCCACCCATCAAACAGTGACTCCCTGTCGCTGGTAAACTCTATTCTACTTTCTGTCTTTGTGAACTTGGCTATTCTAGGTGCCTCCAATAAGTGGAACCAAACAAGTTTTGTCCTTGTGTGTCTGGCTTTTTTCACTTAGTGTTGTGTTTTTGAGGTTCATCCACGTGGTAGCAAGTCGGGTCAGGAATTCCTTTTTGTGGCTCAATATTTCATTGCACAGATGCATCACACTGTCTTTATCATTCATCTGTTCACAGAGATTTGGGTTGTTTCCCTCTTTTTTTTGTTTTTGGGGTTCTGGCTATTGGGAATAATGCTGCTGTGAATATGGGCACACACATATTTGATCAGGTCTCTGTTTCAGTTCCGCTGGGTGCTGACCCAGAAGTGGCGCCGCCGGATTACATGGTGCTCCTACGCCGAGCTCTCTGAGGACCAGACAGGCTGCTTGTGCGGTGGCTGCACCATTTTACACACCCGCCGGCAATACAGGGGGGCTCCAATTTCTCCACCTCCTCGCCAACACATGCAATATTCCTTCCTTTCGTATTATGTTTGTATTATTTTTATAATAGCTTTCCTAGTTGATGTGAAGATTGAGGCCCCATTTCTGAGAAACTGAGCCAAGGGGATTTAATTAATTAACATTTTCTCATATTATAGAAGCTTACTTGCAACTTTTTCTTTTCATTTCTTCTTTTCAAACTGAAATCCGTTTCCTGAGGAACTGCCATCACTGTTGTGTAGAGTCTTCGATCTCTTGTCACCGCGTCTTGACCGGGATTCTCCAGAACGTTCTCGCCTTCTTTGTTCCTGAAGGTGGGAATGCTGGTCGCTGGGGGAGGCCCCTCTGCTTAAGCACCGCTGGAGCTGGCAAGCTATTTGCACTTCAGCAAGGTCATGGGTAGATGTGGAAGTCAAGGCCAAGTCTGAGCTGAGCCTCTTCCCGGACACCGCTGAGGTGGAACTTCAGAACCCTTCCAAGATTCATCAGTGTTCCTGCCTGAATCCAGGACTGGGCCCTCCCAGGATGTCCTAAGCATTTGTCTCTGGTCTAGGACCACGGCTCTGAGAGCTGTGGGAACATCGCTTTTTAAATGTAAATAACACAGCCATAGAGTCGAACCTCCTTATACACAAAGAGTCCCTCCTTGACCAAACTCTAAGAAGGCTCCTTGGGATCTCCCACCCAGCCAGGCCTCCACTGTGGACTTGTGCGTTCTTGCCCGATTTTCCGCAAGAATCCTGCTAAACCAGTTTAGCCAGAATCCTCCATCCTCAATATCCGGTCACCATCAATACCTGATCAGGTGCCTTGGCCCCCACATCCTCAGGTGATGTCTGATGGCCTCCAGCAGGAACCGAGTGAGGCCAGTAGAGCAGGAAGGACACCTGATGGTTCCTCTTAGTGATTTTCCAGCCTCTGACCTCCCCACCCTGCTCCTTGGCTACAAATTCCCACTTTTCCCAGTTGTATTCAGAGTTCATCCCAATCCCCTTCCCACTGCAGAACCCCATTGCGGGGGGCCTGCACCCATTGCCATGGGCCTGAAGAGAGTCTGCCTTACTGTCTTCACCAAGAGTCACGCGTGATTTTCCTTTAACTCGATCTCCCACCCAGGGCCCCTCCCACCCACGTCTGACTCGACCAGCGGGGGTGGGGTACACAGAATCACCACTGCACAGTCCTCCCTCTTGGCCACTCCCACCCCCACTGCTCCTAAGTCACGGGGCATTGACTTCCCAGACGAAAACTTTCCTAAACAAGCCGAACCACAGGCACACACTCTCCGATGTATTTCTACATCCATAGCACTGAAAGAAACACACAGAGATTGATGGAGTTGAGTATATGAGTTGGAACAATACGTACGGCTGCCCTGCATGAGGTCACTTCGTAGGAGGCTGTAGGCATTGTGTGTCTGTTAAATAATGGAAAATGAAATGTGCACTTGAAAAATAAGCCTTTCACCAAGATCAATGAGATCGTTTTCTTGGAAAGAAATTGGCCGGGAGTGCAGGAGTTAAAAGTAACATATGAGGATGTTACAAGGCCAAGGCCAAGTCTTCTTTGTACATTCACCAGGGTGTGGGGATGCTTTTCACGGTTAAGGAGTAAGGAAGAGGATTTTGTCCCTCAGTCTGTCTGTCTGTCTGTCTGTCTCTCTCTCCTCCCCTCACATCCTAACTATCCTGGCGCTGCCCATAGCCTTGCCGGTGACGTAACCCAGGAAAATATCAACTGCCCGGTGCTCCGTTTCCTTGCTCCACAAACCCAGGAATTGTAACGGTGGCTTTGGGAAAGGGTGGAAATGGCGCAGAGAAGGATGACTGTTCATGTCTCCACGACCTTCTGGAGTACAGCGGTGGGCCAGGCCTCGGCTCGACGGGGGAGAAAGGCGGGCAAGCGCTGCAGCACCAGGAGGCGGAGGGGCCGACGTCTGGAACGTGGGACAGAGCCGCTAACAAAGACTCACCGAGTGGGATGAGGAGCCTGTCCCCCCCTGAGATTGGAGGTCATCGGGACATTCAGTGTGAAACCGCCCGGACAGGAAAGGAGAGGGGTCCTCAGTGGCATCGCAGAGCCAGTGGCCTAGAGGCACTGGTTCAGACACACTGCTGAGAATTCAGGCATTTACAAGGAAAGGAGTGTGAAAAGAGAGCACCTGGGGGACGGGGCCTTCAAGGGGCCTGGTGGTAGGACACGGAAGAAGAAATTAAAGAGAGGGAGAGAGGGAGAGAGAGAGAGAAATGAGAAGGCTTTGCTGGGGTGGAAAAGAGAGAGATTTGAATCCTGTCCATTTGAATCTAAAGTCTGCATTTCCCGCCATGACTTCCAGAACAAGCTGCAGCCCCGGCACCAGGAAATCCGGCAGAGGGCTGAGGACCGGGCCCACTGAACGACGGCGAGTCAGCGGGTCCCGCACAGAGGCGAGTGAATGTGGACCAGGTGACACGGCTGCTGTCAGCCTCTGCCCCCGCCAGCCCTGCCCAGGTGACAGCAGACACCTCCCAGCACACTCCCTCCTCTACCTCCCCTGGTCAGGTGACTCCAGGCACCAAGACACTAGCGATGCATCTCTTTAGCATCTGTATGAGATGTTTTGCAGTGAGGGAGATGAGACAATCCCCCCCAAACTCTAACGGTGTCCATGTGGTGAGGAAGAGGTCCTTCTGCTCCTTTTCCTCTGAAGCTTGGCTTGTCCTCCTCACTCCCTGGGATGTGGCAAGGCCAGGTGGGGCTGATGGAGAGATCAGTGTCAATGAAGCGGGGGCGTTGGTGGCACGGAGCTCAGGAGCTGGGACCTCACTGGAAAAGCTCTTCTTGCTCATCCTGTCTCGGGAATATATTGCCTCTGTTCTCCCTGAGAGCCAGGTCCCAGCTGGCGAAGTATTCACTGGCAGGCCGTTCGGTGGAAAAGTGAAAATCCCCACCACTCCTGCCAAAAGGATGTTCAAACCGGCAGGCCTGCTTCCAAACTTGCAGGGGGTCAGGGAGTGGAGAGAGGAAGGGGAGGAGGGTGGGTGTGGGGGCACAATGCACACCAAAGACAAGCCCTCAATAACAGCAGGGAACACAGCAGGTCCCGGAGGCCAGCCTGCAGCCCGGGGCGCTCAGGGCCAGTCAGGCCTGGATTTCCCGAAACAGGCTGTGGGAGTGCCCATGAGTGAGACCTTTTTCTCCCAAGAAGCCCGAGGAAATCACACCTCAGATCATTTGCTTCCAGAGATTCAAGTCTTTCTTTTTCTGCCTCCACCACCTGGTGGCTGCCTGGGCGCCAAGCTTGGCGAGGGCTCTCCCCACAGAGGGGCTGGAGGCGTGGGGTGGAAGAGCTGAGAAGTATCACACCCTCGGAGACCACTGGTTCGCTTCACCCGCTTTGTGCAACTAACCCCCCCAGGCCTGAAACTGCCCCCATTTACGGGCTTCTGCTCTGTTCTAAAGACAACAGGGGAAGAAGCCTTTTGTAGGGAAAACTGGCAACACGACTTCCGTGTGTCTAGAAGCTAGAGTGACTTCGGGGGCTGTGAGAGGCCACAGGGGGCATTTTCTTGCTCCCGCAAGGGGCCCCGGGGTCCTCCTCCCTACACCTGCTGCCAAAGCTGCACCAGCTCGGATCCAGAAAACAGGAGGGCGGGGGCGGGCACTGGAGCCCGCTGTCTGCCCCAGGAGACGCCCCAGAGCCCGGAGATGAGGAACAGCAGGAACTAATAGCAGCATCTGCATCCGATTACCCGGGAAGAACACAGCACTCTGGAGATGCACATGCGGGGAAGAAATACGAGTGTGATTCAACCAACCCACCGGCTCCAGCTTCCCCTCAGAACCAACGCCTCCCAGGCCCCTCAGAGTCACTCTGTTACCTGGGTCCTCTCAGGTAAAACCCCTGGGTACCCTCTGAGTCATATAGCCCGGGGGCTGGACTTTGACTACCCCTGGCCCCATCAGTGTGGGAAGCCTGCAGACAGGACTGAGAGTATAGAATAAACCCATCCCGTTGGTAACTGTAGTTTAAGGTGAGTGAACCTGTTTGTCTGAAGCAATTGGAAAATATTCAAATGTTAAATTGCAAAGTACCTGAAATTGCTTCCTGAATGGTCTCCCTCTGACGCAGCTCTATCCTTAGAGCTGCTGGAACGTTCTGTCCCTGAACACGCTCCTGCTGGTAGTAGAGACAGATTGAGAAGCTGCACAGACCAGAGCGACACCCCTGGGCGACATAACCTCGGCACATTGCTGTGTCCCCAGCCCTGTGGATTTGGGGAAAGTTGAACGCAGCCAGCCCAAGCTGGCTCATCTCTTCTCCATTTTGTATTTAAGGTGCATTTCTTACAGACTCCTTATAGTGGGGGCCTTTTAAAAATCTAGTCTGACAATTACTGCTTTTCAACCGGAGCATTTAGGCCACTTGCGTTGAACACAACTATCGAGATAGTTGTGCGCGAACCTACCATCTTGCTGTTTTGTATTTGTCCCATTTGTTCTGTTTTCCTCTCTTCCCGCTTTCTTGCTGACTAATTTTTAGCATTCCACCTTATTTCCACAATTAGTTTCTTTTTTTATTTTTTTTTAAGATTTTTTTTTTTATTGATTTGCTTTTAGACAGAGGGAAAGGGAGGGAGAAAGAGAGGGAGAGAAACAGCAATGTGTGGTTGCCTCTCACATGGCCCTCACTGGGGACCCGGCCTGCAACCCAGGCATGTGCCCCAACTGGGAATCGAACCGGGACCACTTGGTTCCCAGCCCGCGCTCAATCCACTGAGCTACACCAGTGGGCACAATTAGCTTCTTACTCATCCATCTTTGCTTTGACTCTTTAGTGGTTACTATGATGTCCGCGGTTGGTATGCTTGACTCGTCACAGTCTGCCTTTCAATACTGTGGCACTTCGAGTGCAACACCTGAGCTCGACAAAAGACCGCGCCCACTTCTCCCTCCCATCTTTTCAGGGGCCGTGCATTCTATTTCCACGTGTTACAGAGGCCACACACAGTGTTATTATCTTTTCCTTTAAACAGTGATCTCTCTAAATGTTTTTAAAACTGAAAAAATGGCGTTTCTATTTACACCCATCGCTACCATTTCCTGCACTCTTCCCTCCTTTGCGCTGACCCAAGCGTCCATCTGGTATCATTTCTCTTTCGCCTGAAGAACTTTGTTTGATTTTTTTTATAATGCAGGTCAACTGGGGATGCATTTTCTCAGTGTTTGTGTATGTACACAAAGCTTTTGTTTTGCCTTCGGTTTCTAAAGATTTCTGTCGTCGTTGTTGGCTATTGAACTCGAGGTGGATAGTCCCATCTTTCTTTTCAGCACTTTAGAGATGTCATTCCATTTGCTTCGAGCTTGCATATTTTGAGATGAGAAGTCTGCAGTCATGCGGTCATTCTCTCCACCCCCGAACCACCTTGCTTCCTAACACGTCTTTTTTAACTCAGGCTGTTTTCATAGATCTTCTGTTTATTACTGACTTTCTTCCACTGTAGCATGGTGCATGTGTGAGTGAGTGCTGGAAATTCACTGAACTTCTGGAATCTGTGCCTTTACTATTGTTATCAAATTTGGGGAAATTTGGCCATTATTTCTTCAAATATTTGTTCCATCAGCCTCCCTCTCAGCTCTTCTGGGACTTTGATTACTCACATATTGGATCACTTAGTGTTTTCCCACATGACACTGAGGCCCCCTAGATTTTCGCTTCATTCTGTGTAGATTCTACTGCTGTCTTCGCATTTATTTATTTCTGAAGTATATCAACTAAATTTTACATATTCCAGTAAAATTCTCATTTCAGATATTGTTTTATCTTTGAAAGTTCCATTTCTTGCTTTGAAACATTTTACTTTACACCTCTGGGCAGATGGATCCTATGATTGACAGCTGTTCTGAAATCTGATTTCCATCAGCTCTCTCATTCCTGGGCTGGTCTCCTGATCGACTTTTCTCCTGTTTATGAGTCACATTTCCCTGCTTGTTCACATGTCTAGTAATTTTGATTAGCTGCTGAACATCACGAATTTTAGGTTTCTTGCTCATTTTATAATATTTCTATAAAGAATGCAGGACATATTCTGGCTGCAGCTAAGTTCTTTGGGAGTTGGTTTGATTCTTTTATGTCGTCTTTGAACACTCTTTTAGCACAGATGTAAAGTACCCATTATTTTAAGGCTACCTGAGCCCCACTTCCAGTGCATGGTCCCCCAGGATCTCCGATGGGAGCCCCACATGTTCATCATGATCTACACTCGACCTGGGGGGACTCTGAACGAACCCTGGCCTTGTTTCAACTCTGGGACCTGTTTATCTGACAGTTCCCTGATTAATGCCCTCTCCTTGGAGGCTGTTCCTGCCCAGCCCATTAGGGTTTCACCTGACACTTGCAACAGTTTGGTCTTTGGCCAAAGACTTCAGGGAATCTCTACGCAGATTTCCGAAACTCTTCCTCTCTGGAGCTCTGCCCTTTCAATTCTAGCCCCCGTGGCCTTTCCAACTCCAGATGCACTCTCCTCACCTCAGCAAGACCGCCAGGCTCCATTTGGACTTCCCCCTCCCTGTGCCACAGTCCGGAAACTGTCTCCAACAGACTCAAGGAGAATTCTCTGCATACTTCTGGAGCTCCTTCTCTGCATATGTCCCTCCTACAAACCCCAGCTACCTTTTCCTCCCCAAACTCATTCTTCTCAGTTCAGCAAGACTTCCTGCAACACAGTCCAGAAAGTGCCTACGTCAGAAAGCCAGGACAATATTACGGCACGTCTTCGCCCTCTCTTGGGATCACAGTCCTGCACGTCCTATACAAGATGGGGAAAAGTATACTTACAGTTGTTCGTATGGAAAATAATACAATAATTAGTAAGTAATAATACAGGAATAAACTGTCCCACACTCACAACTGTAAACCTGACTTTTGCCCCTCCCTGTATTTTCTCCAATTTTGTGGTTGTTTACAAGAGGGTAAGTCTACTCCCAATTACTCTGCCATGGCCAGAAGCCACAATCTTGTTCACTTTTAACAATTTTCAACTATAAATTGGTTTGCACGGTCCTATGTTCAGTCTGCCTCCTCCACTACAGTGTAAGCCCAAGGGGGCAGCATCTATGTGTATCACACACGACAGAACCCCCAGGCCCAGCACCAGGCTGCAACACAGGAAGAACTCAGAAGAAAACTAGGGTGCTGTGATCCTGAGGCCACATGCGGGCACGAATCAATGGACAGAGACAAGCTGCAGGGGTGGGCGGCGGACCAAGATGGAGCACCTGGCACCACACACACGGCTGCGGCCCATGTGTTGCCAGGGTTACGTGTGGATCTCATTTCCAGTCTGCACCGTCCCTGTGACACATGCTTTCCACTTGGACCCGGAAATTTTCACACATGCACCCCAAAGACTGGCAGTAAATGCTTCAAAAATGCCCTTGTTGTGTTAAAGCAGTAGATGGTGTTCCCCACACTTTCTGTGATACAGTTAGAAAATTTTAGATAACTCTGAAAGATCTTCACATATGTTATGGTACATGAGTTTGTCACATGACAGATTCTCAGGTGGGGCAAACTTCGGTTGCTGTGGTAAAGGCACCGGCCAACTGACGAAATCAGCTCCCCTGCCGCGCCCCAAATGGCTGCTGTGATTTCACCCACACAGGTTACAACCAGAGACGAGCCTCAGAAGATCTGAGCAATGCTGGCCACTGGCCACCTCCTACCCGCCCCACCAGAGAAACCAATGAGCCTCCTGTCCAATGTGAGAGATCAGTAGCAGACGTAGGTTTGTGAGAAATAGCAACTACCTTTGCAAGCAGGCGCCTGCTGGCACATCATCACCATGGATCCATCCAGACCTGTTCTTCTTCTTTCCTGCCTCCCTCTTTTCCACCTCTGCCACCTCCATGGGCACCGGCGTTCTACTGTTGAGTCTGTCTTGTGGTACGTGCATGCTTTTAACTTATGCAGATGGTGTATTGTTCCATATTCCATTTTGTCTGCTGCTTTTATTCACTGAGTAATACATTTGTCCAGCTCCACGTGGACATCTACTATGCTGCTTTTAGGTGCCACCGAATAACCCCGGGTAAGGGCATTCCATTGATCTAATAACCTTCCACTGACAGACGTCAGCTTGCTCCCATTCTCACAAACAGCAGTGAACATCCCTGCACACACCCTTGCAAGTGCCTGTGTAAGAATCCCTTTCAGACGGATATCCCGGGGTTGGGGGAGGGGGAGCTATGAGGTCACAGCATATATGGCAAAACATCACCACTTTACTCTTGACACCGCATCCGCACAGTTCCTCTGTCCCGGGGCTTCTGAACCTCAGCACTACCAACGTTTGGAACCAGATCCTTTGCTGTGGGGCCTGCGCTGGGCACTGCAGGGCGTTTGGCAGGGTCCCTGGCCTCCCCCGGCCAGACGCTGACAGCAGGCTCTCCCTCTCCTTGGCGGCGTTGACTCGAATGACTGCCAAGTATCCCCGGGTGGGGGCAAAACTGCCCCAGTTGAGAACCACCGCCCTGCCCCGTTTCTGGCATTATCCAACTCTCTCTTTTTCTCTCTGATAACCAGTTACTTGACGCACCTTTTCACATGCTTTACAGTTTTTAAGGATTTTCCCCACTGTCCACTCTCTGTTGCGGTTGCTGGCCTCCCGCTGTTTTGCAGGAGTGCCCTATGGATTCCCGACGCTCGTCCTTGACTGCCACAGACGTAGCAAATGGGCTCTCCCATCCTTTCAGCTCATTCGCTCTGTCCATGCTCACTTCACGACAAAAACCCTTCGTGTTCACGTACAAGATGCGGTGGCTGCTTTACGGTCTGCACTTCTGAACTTTTGCGGAAGAAGTCCTTCCTTGCCCTCCATCATGAGATAGCCACCCCCCCCCCCCAATTAGTTTTACACCTTTACCTTCTTTCATTTGGTCTGGACTCCATGTGGAGCCCCCTAGTGCTGGCGTTGGGTATTTCTCTCTCCCTACAGGGGACCCTGCCGTCTGCAGTGCCACTTGGATTATAAACTAAGCTCCCACGTGTGTGGGCGTGCACCTGGGCTCTCCATCCGCTCTGATGGAAACGTCCGCCCCTACAGCAATGCCCACAGGCGTGCTTCTGTGGCTTCGTGATGCGCTTCCATAACTGAGTCAGACCCTTGTCCTTCAGTGAACAATGCGTCTCCAGGTTCACGCAAATTTGTAATTTCTCAAAGTGGCCAACTGCAATTTTTTTGAGGTTGCACTGACTTTATAAAATGATTTGGGGGAAAATGACATTTTTAGAATATTGTTACCCCACCCGGGGTTATTGCATCTTCTTCTAGTCCTTCTATTTCATTTTTGTAGTTTTCTTTACAGAAGTCTTCACATACTTGTCGAAGTCCAGTCCAGGGCACTTTACATCTCTGGTCAACATTAGGAGTTGGTACCTTTTGACTTACGTTTTCAGTTGGAACTGCTGCCCTTGATTTTTAAGTTGATCTTATACCCAGAACTGCGTGAGTTTGGGTACAGTTCAGAATCACTGATTTCCCTTCAGGGGTCCCCCGTCTTCATATCAACGCACCTGGAAGCCTGTTCAGTTCATTAGAAGACTATACATGTGCATGGAATCAGACCAACCCAATGGCCAGAGAGCCCTAGAAACACCCCACTCCACAGCAGAGCACCATCTCGCCCCCAGATTCTGTCTTTCCTCCTGGCTGCAAAGTGTAAACAGGCCCAGGCATATTTTGTCTTTATGTGGATGGTTCCCCCTTGCAAAGAAACACTTTAAAAAAAGTATATATGTATTAGGACCACATGCTGAGCTACCATAAAAGCTGCCAAACCTACGGGCTCAGGAGCTATTGTGGCTCCTCTCATCACGGGCAGATGCATTAATGCATGGCGTGTGGGCCCACCCGCCTCCCCACGGTTGCTGTACAGCACAGTTCAGCAAGTCCAGTCACCTGCTCGCCCAGAAATCCTTGCTCCCAAGGCGGCAAGGCCCCACTGTCCACCTGAATCACCGTTTTCCTGATGGGCATCCGTTTTTGAAGTGCATTCGCCTGCACGTTAATGAAACAGATCGACTGGACCAGCTTGATGTCATTTCTTCCGAGGAAGATCAGCTCAGCCGGTTCAGAGTGGAGGCTCTCTGGGGGTCAGCGCCTGCCCACCTAGTCGGTCACTTGCTACGATAAGCATGTCACCCAATGGCACACTGGAGCCCTCCAGGACACAGCCCACCGTGTCTGCTGGGGGCATGTGCACCTCGACACTGCTTCCCACTGACCTTCGGGGGGCCCAGGCCAGGACTGCACGCAGGGGCCTCCTGAAGCAGTTTTGCCCTGGTTCAATGAGTAAGATTCTATTTCTACTCCTCTGTGTTCCTCCCTGCCCCAGCAGAGGCCCACACAGACACGTCTAGAATATTTTAAATGGCTTTATTAAAGGTTATTAATATAAAATACAACCAAGTTACAAGTAGCCAGTAAGAATTTTCATGTTTGAAAACGCGTATCAAAGAAAGAGAGGCGCGAAGAAAGGGAGGCTGCAACCCCCGCTATTCCCAAAGTGGGCAGCGCTCCCAGGCCTGGCAACAAGGGGGCCAGACCCCCAGGGGAGAGAACTGAGACTAGTTTCTGACTTCTTGGGAGAGATTTTGCAAAATACAATCACCCAAAGCAAGACACAGACTCTGTGAGCTGAATCCCAGGTGCAGGGGCTGGAGGTGGGGGAAATCCAAAAACACACAGGCTGCAGCTGAAAAGTATTTTTAAAATAATAAATGGAAACTCCTGATACATGGTGGGGGGAAAGGTGGTGGACATAAGAGCTTAATGTTCCCTTATTTGGATGCACTGAACATAGATTCCCAGGAGGACGGGAAAGGAACCATCTTTGTATATCGGCTGCTATGGTTACGAGGAGGCTCCGCAGGTCAGGCAGGATGCAGACTGGGAGTCAGCATCCTCCAAGCCTTCGCTTCTCTGGACTTCCGAAAGCGGAGCAGAACAACTCGACTTCAGGACTCCCTCTAGGATATCTGGGCTTGAAGGGGATATTGGGCTTGATGGGAAAGTGGGAAAGAAATTAGAATTGTCTCCCAGAAGAACAGATAGATCACTTCGGGCTAATCGCCCAAGGACACAGATCCTCTCTGCTATCAAAGCCAAGGAACACAAACTCACGTCTGCACGTCTCCTTGTTTTGAGGGGATTCTGCTTTCAAGCCTGGGTTCTAAGACAGCTCGCTGACCCCGCTGAGGCAGGGGATAAGCCAGACTCACGCCTCCGCAGCTGGCCCAAGGGGCCAGCCCCCTGCTGTGCTGTCCCAGATGGGATTTCTAGGCTCCTTTCCCTCACCACCACGCTAGAAACCTGTTTTCCCTTTTACAATTTAACTATACTTAAACGGTACAGGAAAGAAAAACCCCTGCATTTGCCATAACAGAGTCACCAGAGGAGGAAGGTCAACTCCAGTGTCCCAAGGAGCCAAATGAGGTTTCGGAACATTAAGCAATTGGCAGGAACCAAGCCACATATTGGCCGAGCCACAGCTTTGGCAGAAACTTTCCTGGAAAAAATAAGAACGTTGCCATGTGCTTCACCTTGGAGCCAGATAAAATATTCTGGAAATCATTTCAGATTTGTCCTAGGAAACAAAGAGGCATTTTCTAAAAAGACACGCTTTGATATTGAGACCAGGCGCACGCTGGCAGGACTCGCTGGGATTAAGGCGTCAGGTGAGGAGAACACAGTGAGAGGTGCCATGTCCTGCAGGTTCCCGCAGCTCAGGGGCCACGGTCAGGATACAGACTCCCCACGGTGAGGGCCTCACTCCTCCCACCCCATTGGGGGCATGGCCACTCCCACCGGAGCAGCAGTGGGCACCAGGTCCCACTCCGGGAGATGCTGTTGCTATGACCACAAAGGTCTCCAGGAGGCGCTGCTGGGTTGGCCGGTGCAAAGAGCCGGACTCTTCCACTTCCACAGGCAGTCAGGGTTGGGGGAGGGGCCACGGTGACACAGCTGGACCAGTCCTTGGAATGAAGATGCCCCTGCCAGGCCCACGCTGGGAGTTCTAACATGACTAGTCAGAAGAGCCCTGTCCACCAGCGACGCCTGCCGCCAGCCCTTCCTCCCACAGGTGCCCAGGACAGGGGACACCCACAGGCCACAGGAGCAGCAAAGAACTTCTAAAAGTGGTAGCCCTACAACCGCTAAATCTAGATACAAAATAATGCAAAGTTAATACAAAACTTTGAAACATGCAACTCTTACAAGGATGAATCGTTTGAATAAGTATCAGGGACGCTTAAAGACGCCCTCCGCCTCGTGTCAAGTCTGTCCCCTGCCAGTGACACAGGGCGGAGGGTGGCATGAGGTTCGAGAAGCAGGGCTTCAGCCAGGGAAGCCCTGGGCAGCTTGGAGCATGGGGTGGGGTGGGGTGGGGTGCGTGAGGAGCAAACCTTTCCGTGGTCACAGCCAGCGTGCTGATGTCACCGTTGCTGAGCACATCACTAACAATCCCCCATCAAAGGGGACCCCACACATTCAAAAAAGGGGAGGGGATAAAGGGGGAGGGGGTGGGAATCACTTTTACAATTTTGGTGACATGATGGAGAAAACCCTTTCTCCGAGGATCGGGGAACTGGGTGCGGCTGGAACAGATTTATTTGCAAGATTGACTGAACTCCTAACAGTCTTAAAAAATTCCAGATGTAAAACTTGTTATCAAATCATTGAAAATAGCATATATCTCTGGTCTTACCAAAAAGGGGAAACTGGGGAAATCTGGACAAGGCAATATTTACCAGTTTCCAAAAGATTAAGAAATTTTCGTTCAGAAACCAGAAAAAGACCCAGGAAATGCTGCCCTTTGCGTCCTGCCCCGCCACACCACTCTGGAAAACATCTGGGGGTTCTTGGTTTTTGGTGGGGTTTTTTTTTTTGGTCTAACGCATTTTACCAGTTGTCCAGAAAATCAAACCCCGTCTTCAAGATGGCACTGCTGGAGCTGACCTGCCGGAGACAAAAACACCAAAGTAAGGCGTGAGGGTTTTTTTTTAGTTTTGTGTAATCTAAAAACAGCATCTCATTTAAAATGACCCAAATGAAAGACTGCTTCTGTCTCAGACGCTCCCTGACCTCAATTTGCCTCAGTGCCTGGAACCAGAAAATTAAATAAAATTCAACGCAAGCTACTGTCCCCAGACGCGTCTGTGGGCAGCTTCTAGACCTACCAACAGAGAGAAGAAGAAAAGTGTATCTTTTCTCTTTCTGGAAGACAGGCATGTTTAAATTTACCATCGTGGAATAAGAGAACGTGGTACAAACGTAGTCTTTCTAATGTCTCTCTCTCACACACACACACACACACAACTTGCAAAGTTGAAGGCATACAAAAATATGGGGAGAGGACGTAAAGCTTCTTTCAGATTACGTGGAAGGTTCTGGAGTGTTTTCCCTAGCCCAGCGGCATGTTTCAGATCAAGGATCTCCCACGTGAATGACATGGGTAAGCTCGGCTGTCTCAAGCGGCTGCGATATCCAGACACGTCCCAACAGGCTCCCGCCAGCCTTGTGACTAAGGTGCCCCTTTCTTCCGGTCCAGTGCAGCAGATGTGGCCAGCAGCCTTCCTGGGCAAGGACACTTGCCAGCCCACCCTCCACGCAGCAGGTCAACGCACGGTGCGTCCGTGGCGGCAATGGGCCACGCAATTCCCTGGTAGCCTGGTTCCAGCCCAGTTCCGCTGCATCTGCGTTGGAGAGCGAGTGAGGCAAAGTGGAAAAAACTAAGGAGCTCAGTCAAGTTTTCCTTTTTCTGGTTGCCTAGCAGTTTCTTCAATGTGGAGCATCTCACTCTGGGATTTGCGCTCAGAGAGCTACACGGTCCTGCGTCTCTTACAGTGGAGACTCTCAGCTATGCTAGGCAAGCGCTTCCTCCGGAGGAAGAGCCAACTGCAGAGGATCAGAGAAAGATGCCAAGTCACGGAGAGAGGCAAGCTGAGAAGGAGCTGAGGGCAGGAAGATTAGAGAGGCAGAGAAAGGAGATGGGCGGGGCCAGCGGCAGGAAAGGGAGGGGCCCAAAGCCCTGGCTGAAGGCGCTGGGTAAACCTGAAGGAGGAGGGGGGCCAGAGGGTGGCCGAGCAGCTGACGGAAGGTGGGTGGGCACCCCCCACAGGGCCCCTTCTTCAGGGGGGACACTGACCAGTCATCTGCTGAGGGAGGCGTGGAAGTGTCTGGAACTCCATTTGGGAAACACCCAGAGGATGAGCAGAGCCCAACCACAAAACACCCACCAATGAAACCTGGGCAAGGGACCTGAAGAGACGTTTCTTCAACGAAGACACACAAATGGTCAGTGAGCAACAGGAAAAGACACTCAATGTCACTAAGTCATCCGAGACATGCAAATCAAACCCACAGTGAGAGAGAGCGCATCAGAATGGCTGTTATCCAGAAAGGAAAAACTAACAAGCGTCGCTGAAGACATGGAGAACTGGGCCTCTCGCTCGCAGGAACGAAAATGGCGCAACCACTGTGGAATGACCATATGACCCGCCAATTCCTCCTCTGGGGACACACCCACAGGCCTGCAGCAGGACCTCGAACAGCTACTACACATCCGAGCTCATAGCAACGTGGTACACAACAGCCAAGAGGTGGAGACGCCCGTGTCCCTCCTGCAGGAAGGGGCCACCCACCTGTACCGGTGCAGGTTCTGAGAACAGCTCGTCCTCCGTGTCGTCCCTGTCCCCCGGGCCAGCCACAGGGGAGGGCTGCTTGCCCGCGGGCTTGCAGGGGGCCGCTTCCTCCACCGTGCTGGCGCAGGCCTGGACAGGCTGTGGTCCCTCGAGCTCGACACTGGCCCCGGGAAGGACGCGCGGCTCCAGGCGCAGGTGGCCGGGCTTCTCCGCCTTGGCCTCCTTGTCCTTCGGGGCAGGGTCCTGCCTGTAGCAGGCCGGCAGGACCTTTTCACCTTTTTCCATGGACTTGATCTGGCTGGGCGTCAGCGACTGGAACTCGGCCTCGGGCCCCTCCCCACGGGACCGCTCCGCATTGATCTTCCAGAAGGACGCTTCCTCTTCTTTCCGGGCGGGGCCCAGGGCATCCAGGCTGGAGGACTTGCTGCCCTGGGCAGGCCGGAGGGCCTGCGAGCCCTGAGCGGCTTTGGACGGCTGCCTGGCCTCGCTGGCGGGGCCGCTGCTCGGCTCCTGGATGGATAAGGCAGAGATGCTGAACTCCATCTGACTCTGCGCCGGGCACAGGGAGGAGAGAACAGAAAGCAACCTTTAGAACCAACCGGAACAGGGGTGCCTGCTCACAGAGCCCACCCCCGCCACCAGCAGCAATAACGCCCCTTGTGGTCCATCTTCTGGAACTTTCTTGCTCCGATGCCAAGGCCTCGCCACAGTCCACACTACAAACAGCTCAGAGGCTTCCGACTCCTACTGCCTATCAGGGCCTCTCTGCTGGGCAGGCAGAGCACCCACCGGCCTCCTCAGGAACGATTCCAGGCCCTTCCAGAGGAGCTGCTGGTGGGCGACCACTCTCCCTGGGAGGGTGACGAGGGTCAAAACCTAGCCCCCACCCCAGCCTCTTCCCTCCAGGACCTGCGTCAGCAAGCAGGAGTTAAAGAAACCAACAGAGCCAGAAATTGCCTTCCCGGCCCAAAGCAAAAGTCCAAGGCAGGCCTGAGCGCGCCGCAGAGACCCGAGCACCCCCTCCTGCCCCTCGCACCTGCTCTGAACTGAATCGTGCCCCTCAAAGTCACACATTGAAGCCCTAACACCCAAAGTCAGGGTGTTAGGACAGGGGCTTGTGGGAGGGATTGAGGCTCAGATGAGGCCAGGAGGGGGCCCCACGATCCTTGTAGGAAACAACTTGAGATTTCTCTCCACCGTGGGAGGGCACAGCAAGAAGGCAGCCGCCTGAGAACCCAGAAGAGGGCCTTACCAGGACCCAGCCACACTGGCACCCTGAGCTCGGCCGTCAGCCTCCAGAATGGCTAGAAATGGATGCCTGCAGTTCAAGCCGCCCTGTCTGTGGCATTTGGTACAGCAGCCCGAGTCGACCAGGGTGGCACATCACTCCAGAGGTCTCCTCCCAAGATGGTCCCACCAGCACGGCTCTGCTGGGCTCACCCTGTTGCTGGTCCTGTGAGCCAGGACGCCGATCCCTGCCTGAGACCACAGACCCCGGAGGGCTGGCAGGGCCTGGCGCATGGCCCCCCGGCATGGCCACACCCCACACCTGAGAGCCCCGGAAATGCTTTCCGCAACCCGATGCTGCTCAATCTCTAAAAACGATAGTGCTGAGCTGTTCTGACCAACAAATCGTTACATGGAAACTTAAACCCTCTTTGGATCCGAACCTGTGGGAGGACGCCGTCTCCCGCGCTCTGCAGAATGAGCGAGCGATCTGTCCCTCCCAAAATCAGCCTTGAGGATGCCTCTCTTCCTCACCACGTCGGCCCCCCTCCTCTGCATTTTTTTTAAATAAAAGTAATTACACTACACTATAGAAACTTTGGGAACTAGAAATAAGAAAAAAATCACTGATAACCCTTACCTCGCCCCATAATCATGACTCCTTTTTGGATTTTTGTGTAATCTCTTTCATGTTCGTATTTTATGAGGTTGCCGTTCTGTTATGCCTATAATTTGGGGCATTGTTTTCTCACTTAAAATAAGCGTCATGCATGGTGCCACATAGTCTTTATAATTGTAATGGGCACAAGATGTTTCACAGAGTAACTATCCCGACACCGACTTAGCCACTTCCTTACTCCAGGACAATTCTCTGCTTCTAATCTGCTGCTATGATTATGGTCACTGAGAATGTCTTCACGCACACAGCTCTGCCCATTTGGAATTCATCTCTTCAGATAGACTTGCAGAAGTAAAACTTCAACACACGAAAGGGGTTTTTTAATGGTTCCAGATGCATACAAACTACCCTACTTGTTTCCCAGGATCTGCCCCCTTTCCTGATGCCAGCAACTCCTTGTCAGAGTAGCCTCACCAGCCACTGCTCCCTGGCCACCACAGAGTGTAGTAATTTAAAACTGTGTTAACTTATACACGAAACAGGCTCCTTTATTAGTTCAATGCCCATTCCTTCACTTGATAAACGGTTGATGCAGCAGGTCTTTTCGTTTTTACAAACAGCCCTCTCCCCAAATGGGCACAGGCATGTCTAAGAAAAGGACGAAAACATTGCTTTTCCTGTCAAAACTGCAGGCCCTGAACCTAGACAGCCACACGTTCTCTCAGTCTGAGACCTCCAAAAGCCCGGGATTCTGACGGCCAGAGGTCAAGGCCCAGGGGAGATGACGAGGCCATGCAGAACTCAAGATCAAGTCACAAGCACAGGCTGCCTTAAAGCTCCGTGTTGTAAGACACAAAGACACCAGACCTCTGGCCCGGCCAGGTGCTGCGGTTCATCATGCGTAGGTTACCGAAAGCATCCAATGCAGCGGGTGCCCTTTGTGGGTGGTGGTTTTGTTTTCTGAATTTCCTTTCTGCAGATGGGACAAGGGAGGTTTGGAGCAAGTCCATTAAGAGTCAAGGAGCTGAGGCTTCAACCTGGATCAGGCCCGTCCAAGGCGTGAAGCCGCAGCACTGAGCAAAAGCCAGGGACCAGCAGGAACGCCATCCACAGGAACGGCGGAGAGCCTCGTACCTAGCGGGATTTCTGCACAAGTATGTCAAGGACCTGACTTGATTTTTAAAGGTCTGTTTCTGAGTAAACCACGTGCCCTCGGCATATTTCCACATTCCACAACAGAATAGATGCTGTTGAGCACAGAGATGATGGTTTCTTTAAATAAGCAAATTAAAAATAGCTCGGAAGTGGGGACCAAGATTCCAGAACGGAGCGGGCTTTAATCTGGAAATTGTAGTGTCAAGCGGCTCTTAGCAGTGAGCCCTCTGTCGAGCCCCAGGCTTTTTTAGGTTCAGCAATTTCTCCGGTGGGGGTGGGCATGGAGCTCTGCCCTGGGGCCTCTGGAAAGCTAGGCCGGACACTTGCCTACAAGGCAGGCAGCCACGGCTCCAGGCGCGTCGAAAGGGCACTGGGGCAGCCCTGAGCTGGATGTGACATTCTCCGGCAGAAGGACAGAGGCTGTTCCCATGGCTCCTCAGACAAGCAGAGGGCATGTCACAACTCAAAGGAGGGTGTCCTCTGGTTAGAAGAGGCTCTGCTGACAGAACTGGTTCCCTGGTTGGAGGCTTTAAGGCAAAAATGACGAAAACAAGACCTTACAGAAGAAAACCGTCCCAGCTTATCTGATTCTCGGTCGTTCCCCTGAGCATATGTTGTTTTGTATTTTTCAAATAAGACTATGATCTCCTGGCGCCTGGCTGGTGCGGCGCGGTGGATTGAGCGCTGGCCTGTGAACCAGAAGGTCCAGATTCCCGGTCGGGGCCCACGCCTGGGTTGTGGGCCGGGCCCCCAGTTAGGGGCGTGTGAGAGGCAACCGATCAATACACTGCTCCCACGTTGATGTTTCTCTCCCTCTGGCTCCCTCCCTTCGGGTCTAAAAAGTAAAATAAATTTAAAAAAACCTACAATCTCCTTTTAAAGTCTCCTCTCCACTGCTCACCCCAGATGAAAAGGGTTTGTTCCTTGTATTTGAAGTGCACACCGGTGGGCTGGGGCTGGGAAGGACGGGGAGAAGGGGCCGAGGGTCTGTTTTCCTGTGTCGACCCCGTCCTCCCAGGCCCGGGGCTCTAGCACCAGCGGGCCGGCCTGGGCCGCATCTGGGGGAGCTGCCCATCCACCCCGGCCGCCGTCCCGGGGGTCCTGGTCTGTCAAGGTGTCTGCACACAGCACCGGGGCAAAGCAAAAAGTCCCAAATGCGTCTGCAACCCCATGCAGTCACACCTGCAGGTCACAGGAAGGGCACCTTCTCCTTGGACAGCCTTTGCCATTTCGTTTTTAAAAACTGATTTTAGAGAGCAAGAGGAAGGGAGAGAGAGTGCTATTTGCTGTTTTTATACTGGTTCTTGCAGGTGTCCTGACCAGGGATCCAGCCTGCAGCCTTGGGGTATTGGGATGATGCTCCAACCCACTGGGCCACCCGGCCAGGTCAGCCTTTGCTGTTTCGAAGGAGGCTTGATTGCTTCTCACTTCGGTGACTCAGCCCCACCAGGGCTTTCCTCTCTGGTGGCCACTCACTCGCCGTCTCTCCCAGACCAGGGCTTATCCTGGACGGCCTCTGCTAGCGGAGCTTTCTCCCTGGAGATGCACCCAGCTCCTCCTGGGGCCCCAGACCCCCAAGACACCCAACCAAGATGCTTCCAGGCACCACTCACTCACCTGTCCCCTTCCTCCCTCTAATGTGCCCCTCCTCGGTGAATAGCAAACCCACTGCCAGCTACTCGACCCTGAACTTGGGCTTTTTTCTTTAGTAAGAATGGAATAACAATCACCCTTACCTCGCTGGACTACTGTGAGATCACATGAGCAGGTACCCGTTGGGGTTTTAGAACAGGGCCCGGCACGGAGTAAGTGCTTGGTAAATGCATGCAACTTTGCTCTCCTGGCTCTTCACGGTCTGAAGTCAGCAAAAGTCCACCTCCATGACCCCCAGCTATGAGGGGTCCTCGCACACCTTCTCTGGTCACCAGGGCAGGGCACATGGTGACTGTTGCCCATAGCTGGGACAGGCGGGCAGCGTCTGTGCCCGCATAGCGAGCTGGGTCCAACGCTACCCTGGAGTCCCCCTCTCTGGGTGCCCAGGGGCGGGCCGCAGAGTCTGAGCCGGAAAGGTCCCCACAAGTACTATGGTCGAGCCTCTGTCCTGCCTGGGCTCCCCCAGAGCCTGCAGGTCTGGGACCGACAGGCACTGTGACCTCCTCATCTTCTTCCATGTCTTTGAAGGTCACACCATGCCACAAGTTCTGAGAGATGGGGCCGTTCTGACACAGGGACAGGTCAGCGAACAGGAGAGGGACAACCCTGCCTCAAGGAGGTGACCGGCTGGTGGAGAAAGAGCTCTTGGGAAAGGAAGAAATGCCAGCTCCATCGCAGAGCACAGAGCCACACTGAGCTGGGGGCCAGCAGGACACTGCGTGTGAACGATGATGGGTGGACAGATTGACGGGTGGGTCCCTATGCAGGGACGGGCGGGAGTTGGGTGCGCGTTTCCAGCGGCCTCAGAGCCTTGGGACAGGAGAGGAGGAGTAAACAGGAAGCCCGCTCCCCCACAGGGATGCCAGTGGCTCCACCCGCAACATCCCGAGCGCCAGCTGAAAAGCCCAGCGAGGGTGTGCCAGGCAGTCAGTCCAGCCACCCCAGGACTGGGCGTCGGTCACCCGTGTGGGGAACTGGGGCTCCACTGGCCACGTCCGTTCTAAAAACAGAAAGACCACAGCTGAGCCCCGAATCTATTTTTGCGTCCCGCTCACTGGAGAGGAATGTGTAAAATCTCAGTGAAGGGGGAGCACACGCCGCCAAAGCGAACTGTCTGGCTTGGCCGCCTCCGGCAGATCTAAATCATGGAGCACAGGCTGCAGAACTGCTGTCAGGAGAGACACTGGCTTTCTGGAGCAAATCCCAGCAAACTCACAAACCATCTACTCTGTCCACAGAGGGAAGAGGGCGACGGAGAGGGGAAAACTAAACACCTTTAGAATCACAAAATCAGGAAAAGCGACACCTCGACAGGGAAGAGACGGTGCGAGCCAGCCACTGGAGACTGGGGGTGTCAGATCACTGCGCGGTGGGCAGGCAGTGGCCGTCTGGGTGGACGCCTGCCCGCACCCGAGCACCCGCCACGGACCAGGGGCCGAACAACACCTCCTGCATGTTCACCTGGGAGCACAGGGGCCTGGGGAGCTGGGCGGATGGGATGAACCCTGCCCAGACCCCACTGCCCATCTGTTGGGCCCACAGCAACATGAGACCCAACAGGTGGCTGGTGTGAAAGAGCCCCCGTCCCGTGGTTATGAGGTTAAGGGACAAATGATAGCCTCTGCCCCCCGGGGGCTTGTCATCTAATGGCACGTTCCCATCCACCCCGCCCTTCCCAAAGGCGGTAGGGAAGAGGCGAAGTCCCCGAAGCCACCACACAGGGTCCCAGGTTTAGATGTCCATGCCACTCTATGCCTCAGTGTCCTCATCTGTAAAATGGGTGCTCGTGAGGGTTGAATGAGGAAGCGCCCAGAGACGCCCAGCACAGACAGGCATGAGGTGAGCCGCGCAGCCGCTGCCACGCTTGGCAGAGTCACAGGAACCAGATTCACGGGGTGGACCTTCAGACGGTCGGGGTAGATGGAGGCTCTGAGGTCGGAGGGCAGGGCGGCCGAGGATGGGCGGGGCACCTGACTGCTGAGCAAAATGGGGGTCTCACTGAAGAGGGCCCAGGGGGCGCCAAGCAGTGCAGGAGCTGAGCTGTGATGGGGGGACAGTGTGGCCCCATGTGACGGTGCCTCCGAAATGTCCGGCTGGCGGTGAGGAGGGACAGCAGAGCGGAGCTGGGAACCAAGGGGATCCTCTGTGTACAGGACACCCCGGTGGAACGCCCTTCCCCTGTGGGCAGGACACACCGGGGAGCCACAGACAGACCCGGTGCCAGTCTCTCCTTGTCCATGCAGCCTGCCAGTCCCCGCCTTCCTTGAATCCGGGTGTCCTGGCCCATGGCAGGACAGCGGCCCTGGTCTCCGCAGAGAGAGCTCGACGTGTGTGCAATTCCTGGAGCTCCTGCACCCTGCTGGGGACGGTCTGCACTGGCCCTCAGAAGGCTCTGGATGCCACAGAACCCAAGGAACTGATGCCCACAAAGCCCCCTTACCGACCCCAAGTAGGCAGCTGAGCATCAGGTGAGGGATGGGGGAAAACGGAAAGGGAAAGTCCAGACAACTTGGGGGAGGAAAGTACAGGGGGGAGGACGCGGGCGGGGGGGTCTTCTGCTGGCGTTCCTTGAAACTCCCAGCCCAGAGGGACTGGCAATGCCAGGAATCCTCTCAGCGCCCTGCCTCCCCTCCCTGGAGCATTCCAAGGGCTGGGTTTTTTCCTCTTGAAATATCAGTAGCATGAGAGAGGAATCTAGTGTGGGGTCCCAGGGGCGCCCTCCCTGTAGCCTGCCTGCCAAGCTGACAGATGAGTGGGTGGGAAGCAGCCGACCATGACCACCCCCCCACCCCAGCTGGGACAGACGGCGCTCCCTCTGAGTCTCCCTTCTGTGATGGAGAGGTCAGAGCAACAGAGGCACTGGCTGGGTCACCAGGAAGAAGGAGGGGCCCAGGCAGGGAGGACAGGCTGGAAGGCGGAGAGGGATTCCCAGGAGTGAGCGCCAGGCTGAGGCAGCTGTGCACCTGCCCTCGAGCAAGGGTCTCCTGACGAGAGCTGTGCTCCACTGGGTGGTGACTCTGGTCCCCACAGCACTGGGCAGTGACCCCAATCCCCAGTGCTGGGCAGCAAACCCCATCCCCACAGCACTGGGCCGTGACCCCCGTCCCTGGAACCACAGGACAAGGGGCTGGCCTAAAGGAAGGAGCCCACACAGAGGTGCAGCCATTGGGCAAGAGACCCCAAGCCCCTGGGGTTCTCAGCTCTGTCCCCCAAGGCCGTGACCTTGGGACAGGTTCCGCCAGCCTTGGTTCTCTGACTGTCAGGGGCTGAGAGCCAGAGCTGAGGAAGAGCTGGGCACTAAGCTGCCGCTCACGGAGTCTGCTGGACAGAGAGCTGGCGGAAGGCTGAGACCACGCCTCCCACGTGTCCCAGTGAATGGGGGGAAATGGCTGAGGGGACGGCGGGGAATCTAACCTCTTTCTCCTGCGTGAGTTCTGCCACCACATGAAGCTCTCCTCCCTGGGCGGTTTTTTGAGCACAGAAGGGTTTATTCTTCTCAGTCTTAAGCACAATGGCTGATACAGCAGAGGTACAATAAATGTCCACTGAGCTTTTTCATCAGTGGGTGATGTCACAGAGACAGACGGTAGAATGGGCGGTTGCCAGGGGCTGGGGAGGGGGCGGGGGGAGTTAGGGTTTGATGGAGCAGAGCCTGGATTAGGGTTTGGGAAGCTGAAGAGAATCTTCTGGCTGGACAGTGGGGATGGCTCTGCAGCGTCGTGAATGTACTGAACGCTGCTGAGCTGCGCACTGACCACGGCCGAGACGGCGCACGCGTGCTGTGAGTGCCTCGCCCCAGCTGAAACCTGTGGACGATGGGCAAACAGTGGAAGGGGAGGGACGGCCGGAGTCACAGCAGCCAGGCTACAGAACCAAAGATTGAAAACCGCCACAAATTCTCGGCAACTCTCCACCAAAAGCTGTGCTCCGTTCCCCACACCTTGAATCCAGGCAGGGCTGTCCCTCGATTTGACCAGCAGAAGGGACACTGTGTGGCTAGCACACCTGAGTGTGGAGAGGCCCAAGGAGCTCTTCCTCCACCACACACGGAAAGGAGGTTTTCTCAGCCCCCTTCGGGCTGTCCGAGCCAGCTGCGCCCCGCCCATAGCCCAGATGGCCCACAGAATCCCGGGGCCTGGGGCGGTCTGTTTTGTCAACAGATCACTGAGGAATCTGCCCTAGAGTCTCTACACTCAGAGTTCAGGCCACCGGCTCTGGCTAAAGCCACCTCCTTTTGCAGCCCTCCAAAGGGGTTCTGATCAGTCAGTCTGTAGGTCCTAAGGCAGAGAGTGACAAAGTCCAGGACAAAGGGGACAGAGCTCTCCAAGCCTGAGGCTGGGAGGGGTGGGGGGTGGGGGGGACTTTGTAGAACTCAATGTTGACTCATGAGGACAGAGGTGGGGCAAGCTCCCCCGATCTCTGGAATGCTGCCCATGAGGCACTAACCCTAAACAATACAAATCTGACCTCGAGGTCAAACCAAAAGGTGAGAACACCCAGTGAGCCCCCCATCCATGAAACAAGCTGCTTCTCGCTGAAGGCGAACAGGAATGGAATGGAGAACTCTGACTCACAAAGGCTGCGCTTTTTGCCACAAGGACACAAGTGGAAATGGGTGACATGCTAACTCGATTTTATCGAGCCTTCTCAATTCACCAGGTTCCCAAGGGACCCGCTGGTGTCTGTGGGCAATGACTGCCAGCACAAGCGTGGTCCACGCCGGCCCGTCCTAGCACCCTGTTCTCCAGGCCTTGTCCAGGCACCTGTCCCCCACGCAGGCCCCAGGAGCTGAGCCCCGTGCCAGCAGCCACCCCGGGCCCTGCCCCATCCTAGTCCTGGAGTGTCATCTGCTTGGGTTAATTAACAAAGAGGAAATGAGTCGTTCCACCAAGAGCTGATTTGGGAACACTGAACAAGGTAAACTCTTGAGAGAGCGGATAGTCTTATGGGGCACACGATGGACTCAGGCCTTAGGACACCTTCGGTACGAACTTTGACTTCTCGGTGTCCCCATCGCTGCGGCATCATCAGACGAGGGCCCACCCCGTCCGGGAAAATCCGTGCGGCTCCCCAGGCCACCGCACCCGAGCTGTCGCTCCCACGGGTGAGCGCCGTTTGCCTGCTGCCCCTAGGTCTCACCTACAGGATGTGTGCTTTTCAGTCACCCGTTTGGGGAGCCCATACATACACAAGGACATCGAGTTCCCTGGCTGAACGCCAACGGGGTCACCTACAGCTTCCTCTATGTGGCACCAGACAAGGTTTTACTGTTGGATTTAGGAGCTGTGGCCATTCCAGCCTGCTCCCTGCCACCCTACTCTCGTCTGCCCCTTCCACCTGTGTCCAGGTCCCTGGGGGACTCCAGCTTCCAGCCACACCCTTGCCCCTCGTCCTGCTCTCTGCACAGACCTGGGGTTCTGACCTGCGGCGGAAATGAAAACAATGCATGCAGGATGCAGACGTCTGCACCTGGGTTTCTGAATGTTTGGGACCCAGCGCGGTGGGCCACCGAAGGCAGAGGCATCTGTGCGCACGGAGGGGACACGCCACCCTTCTGCATGAACACCACGTGGTCCCAAACCACACCTTAGTCTGACGTGAGGACCACCTCCGCTCTCACGGGCCTCCACAGCCTTCAGTCGGGGCGGTCGGCGGTCATTCATTATGATCTATAATACTTAGATGATTCTGAGAATATAAATGCTAACTTCTTGCAACCACGCCAGCTGTCCTTATCCAGCTGAACCCATGGGCGAGCCTCTTACAGACCCCCTGGTTGCTTGGCCCCACTCTGACTGGCCCCCACCCTCCTCAAATGCCCCCTGAGGACCCATTTCTAAAGAGACAAACAACTGTGGGAACAAGAGAAAAACCAGGAGCCATCCCCTGCAAGTGATGTGCTTGAAAGCCCCTATCTGACCTCAAGTCTAAGCCTCGTCACCCCCATTATGGAAAGAACCCTCAGACACACGGCACTGAATGCTCTAGAATACAGAGCATCCTGGGTTTTTTCCTCCTCCTCAGAAAGGCCGCCCGGGGCCTCCTGCACCAGCCTGCGAACTCATCACCAGCCCCTCCCGCCTCCTCTCCGGCCCCACCAGCAGTGGGACAGCTGCCTTCCAAGTCCAAAGGCTGAAAGAAAAATACACAACGATGCAATTCTTTTTAAACGAACAAGCAAATCTAAAATTAATCCAACTTACCCTTGTTTCCCAGGAGAAAGGGGCAGAGTGCTCATCTTGCCAAGTTATGTCCTGAAATGAAAATTCAAGAAGAAATCTGAAATCCAAACCCAAACACCCCGCACAAACATCCTCCACAGCCACGGGGGAACCAAAATTTAAGAGTAATCCCAATGCCTGGCTCGAAACGAGCCTGCTGTTTTGATGCTCTGCAGAGAATGTGCTGACCTTCCCGGTCTGGCCGCAACCGACCTTTCTGGCTGGGTCTGCCCAGCACACTCCTCCCCAGCTGGACAGACATCGAGGAGCCCCTGGGAGGCCCCAGGCCGGATTTGACGCTGGGGATGCTGGGTAGGAAGAGAAGGGGCTTTCGGACACAGGGCTCAGCCCTATAGTGTGGGCCCAGCGGCCAGGGGAAGATGCTTACTTAGCCTTTTGAGCCCCAATTTCCTCATCTGTAGAAGGAGAACCATTCTTCCCTCGCAGGGATGCCATGAGGATTAAATGGGTAACGTCGGGAAAGAACACGGGCGATGATCTGCCGGTTAATGCCCATACGTCTGAGTCCCCACCCCCACCCCTCCATATGCCTACCAGAGATCTGAACGGCACCGATCGACAAAATCAATGAAGAAAATGCCAACTTAACACAAGTACCTAAATATAAGGAAAACTGACATCACCCCCCACCCTCACCACACAGAACAGGACTGAAAGAGCCCCCGCAAACAGCCATTGAGAATTTGACCTTGGACGCATTGTGTCTGCTCACTGGCATAAACAATGACAGGGAAACGGCCTTTCCTTGGTGACCCTACGACCCACGGCTCTCCTCCTGTGCTGGCAAATGTCTTGTCTGTACCTGCTTCTATCAGTTCCCGGACGGGGCTGCCCAGGGCCAGCTGTAGAGTGTGGGTCCTTGACTTTGTGTAGGAAAGATTTCACAGCGCGAGTCCAGGTGACTGTGAGGGTACATTTATTAAAGCTGGGGACAGTGAAACAAGGAAGGGCTTGGCATAGAAACAAGAGGTGAGCTGAGTCTGGACTGCCTAAGCTCCCTGGGAGGTCAGAGAAAAACGGCCTTGGGGACAGGGTCAGGGGATATTACCCTGGAACAAGCAGCCCTACCCACTGCCTTAGAGTTTAGGAGACACGCATCTGTGGGGGAACGGGGAAAAGGGAAAGGGAATGGCGTGGGCTACTTGCCAGAGGGAGAACACATAGGCACTGGATCTTTTGTCTTGAGGTTTTTCTCTCTCTGTTGCAGGTGGGATTCTTAGGGGAGGTCTCAGGAGAGGGTCTCGGCAGAATACTCATCAGTTCCCCAGGTGTGCCCTGTGGGGTCCTGGTCTCCACTGATGGCTCAGTGCCAGGGCAGGGGGGTCTTTAATCACTGCAGTTGGCCCTGCGTCACCCACCTGGCTTGGCTGCTTTTCTGGGCCTGGAAATACCGCGGAGGCCTGGATGTCTTCTCCAGGGAGGAAAGGCCAGTGGAGGAGAGGTTACCCTGGGGGGCGAGGCCCTTGTTTTCCCAGGTTTGCCCGCCCTGGTGACCGCCTGCACCTGGCTGGACATTGCTCGGCACTGTGCTCAGCTCTCTGCCTCAGTTTCCCTAGTGCACTTGCCAAGGAACTTTCCCAGGTTCTCACTACCCTGTCTCATACTGGGGATCAGATTTTCTAAACCAGAATTAGGACATATTGGGTGCTACAGGTTAAAATGGGATAAAATTTTTTAAGTTGAGTCTGTCTCCCCATAAATCACCCCAGGTAAATCATGTCTTCCTCTTCTTCTTCTTCCCCAGGGCACCCCCTGCCCCTGAGCTGGGTGCGCTGGCTCTCTCCTCCTCCCCAAGGCAAACCGGTCCGGCAGACATGTCCCCACCTGACCCAACCCCCCGCCCCCTCTGCGTGTCTGCCATCACACAGGCTGTCAGGCAAAACTTTCAAAATGAGAGGGAGCTTGGGTCATCGCCCTCCCGCTTGGAATTTCAGTTAAACCCAAGTTATTTTCAATTTACAAACTCTGTCCCTCCAAACATGGAAATGTGCCACCGGAGGAATGTGAGTTAAGGAGCCTTTGTGAACAGGAGTCTCCCAGCAGTCGCTGCGGGCTCCTGAGTCCTGCCCCTCTGTGTGTGTGTGTGTGTGTGTGTGTGTGTGTGTGTGTGTGTGCATGTGTGTGTGTGTGAGAGAGAGAGAGAGACGGTGGGGGGGACAGCTGAGCTAAATGAACTGAAGGTCCCTACGATTCTATGATCTTGGGACCCCGCAAGGTCCTCTCAGAAGGAATAAGACAAGAAGGACTTTGTTTTCAGATGGGAAAAATAAGGCAGCCAACGGAATGTAAGTATCACTTCATCTAGGTTTGGACCTGTACAAGGAAGTAAAGGGATTTCAACGAGCAAGTTTGCCTCTGAGTCTGGGGATGGGACAGCCCAGCGGCCATCTCGCTGGCCAGGGGTAGTGTGCGCAGGCAGGGAAGGGGTGGGGCCCCTGGCCAAGGGCAGGGCACACTGGGGCTGGACCCCCTTATCATATGATGCGATCTCTCTTCTAAATATTAATTATGCAGCTTGAGTCCCTTTGACTCTGCAAAGGTTAGAATGAGGTTTTGGCCTTGGAAGGTGAATGAGTTCAAGACTCTGAGCCACACAGACTCAGCTCAGAACGAGGTGGGCCAGCAGCCTCCAGGGATTCCAAGGGGGTCAGAGCCGAGAGGGGTCACTCTGTGATTTCTCCCCAATTTGGTGTCAAGTCAGTAGTCCTTGTTTGCTCCAGCGAGAAACTGAGTCAAGGGGCAAATTCCTTAGATTTCTGTAATCCTGAGCTCATAAAAAATAATACAGCGCTCAAGAAAAAAAAACATGCCAGACAAAAATGCAATCGAAGCTCTGATGTCAGGCACCGGCTGCACACCCCAGCCCCGAACAGCGTTGGGGGCCAGAACAGGCTCCGCAGCAGCGGGGTGCAAAGCAGTGTCAGAACTGCAGCGAGGCAGCAGGCACACGTGAGTACGAACACATTAGCACACACAGCTCTCTTTCTTCTAACCCCACAACAACTGGCAGGCAAACCAAACGTGGCCAGGCCCACGCCTCCGGACAGTCACATGCGTCCTCGGCGGGGTGGCTTGGAAGGCTCCCCCACCTGCCTCCCTGGCGCCCAAGATCTGAAACTAAGCACCGAAACACAGCTGCTACCGAGACCACAGCACAGCAGGGCGGCCTTCACCTTGGCCACGAGTTCTCCTCCGTGTTGGATTCCGCTCCACGAGAGACACCCAGCCCAGAGACAGCACTGAATCTCTGGAAAGAACTGCTTCTCTGGAGCACAGCCTGGGACAAAGAGCAGAGGGAAGCCACGGAAGGCCACGGAACGCAGGGCTCCAGACAGCTACCCGAGGCCAGTGCACACGTGTCAGGCTCTGAGGGTCCCCGTGTGACCCCAAGGACTCAGGACAGACACAGACCAAGTATGTTTCCAGAGTAACAGTCCAGAGGTCTGGGCTTTTGCTCTGGTTGGGGACATGTTCACCCAACAGTGTCACCTCCTAACAGAAACAGTATTTTAAAAACGAGAATATGCATTCCCTGCCCATAGTCCTAGAATGTGCATTTGCAGGGAAGCTCCAGCATTCACTACTCGGAAGAACAGGTCCCAAGGAGCTGGTCTGTGGGCCAGGCAGCTTTACAGTGGGAGACCGCAGCCAGCGGCGGGCTGAAGCAGCTCACCCCGCTCTGCAACGACTGTGGCACTGTTGGCAACGTAACAAATGCACACATAAAAATGGTTAGTATGGTATATTTGGTTATGAATATTCTACCACAATAAAAAGAAATCTGAAAAGACTACATACTGTACGAATCCAACTCCACCGCCTTCTGAGAAAGGCAAAAGTATAGCGTCGGCGAAAGGCTCCGGGGTTGCCAGGGGTTAAAGGGCGGGAGGGAGGAGCGGGCAGAGCACAGAGGATTTGGAGGGCAGTGAAATGCCCTGTGCCCTGCTGCGATCAGAGATGCCTCTCTCAAAACCCGTGGAACATTCGCCACCAGGAGGAAACCCCGTGTTAGCGCAGACTCTGGGCTGTAGCGCTGTGCCAGCGCGGACCCCTGCCCCACTGGAGGCACGGCTCTGAGGGGGAAGCCAACCGTGGGGGCGGCTGTGCCTGTGCGGAGTCGGGGGCAGGTCGGAATTCTCTCAGGGTGTCCAACCTGCGGCCCTCGGGCCACATGCAGCCCAGGATGACTATGAATGCGGCCCCCCACAAAATCGTACATTAAAACATAATGAGATTTTTTTTGTGATTATCTGTCACAATGTAATGTGTGGCCCAAGGCAACTCCTCTTCCAGTGCGGCCCAGAGATGCCAAAAGGTTGGACACCTACTTTCCACTCAGTTTTGCTGAGAATCTAAAACTGCTCTCTAAAACATAAAACCTATTTTTTAAAAAAGTGTGTGTCCCCGGGAAAAAAGCCCACAAAGGTAATACAGTCGAAGGTTGTCATTTCCTAGCTGGTACGCTTTGTGGTGATCTGTGCCCCGGGGGTTACTGCCAGCTGCTGCTTCTGCAGAGTGGAAGGGGCAGCGGTGACAACATGGCAGTGCGGCGGCACCTCGGCGGCTCCGAACTCAGCACGTCACCTGGGAGCTTGGGCCCGGTGATCCAGCAAGCGCCGCCACACTGCCGGGCTGCTCCCCGCTCCCACCCCACCCCCAACACATCTCGGGTGCTGCCCACTCACCACAGTCTACATTAAATGTCATTTCTGCAATTCAGCTTTTAAAGGATCTTCGTAGTTTTGCTTTTGAAATTATTTGGTTACAAGTAACTCCTCTATAACTGGCTAAGCTTTCTCTGTAAAAGTCACGACTGACTATTCCAAAAGTACTCTAAAAGGAGGAACTCTGGACTGAAAATTCATTTCGTATGGGGCGACATTTTATGAATATTCACTTTTCCTGTTGATGAACTTGATTAGCGACGACTGAGCATTTCTTCCTGTATAACTTCCTTCCCCGTTTTAGGGCCAGTAGACAGGAAGCGGCCCCTCTTCTAGAACATTCAAAGAATAGCTGCTGCAGCCACTGGCAGCCCCGTGACAATTGAGTCTGCAATCCGGGCAGTCTCTGCAGGGCAGGTCGGGGGGCCTCCTGAATCCTCAGCCGGAAGTAACTGTGCCTCCCTGCCCTCTCTACGACACACCTGTCACAGGTATCCTATGGGAATGGCCCCTTCCTGGGTCTTTACTGGACTTGGGTTCACACTGGAACTGTCCACACACACCAGACTCAAGACGCTCCGAAGAGGTCCCCGGGCCTAGCCGTCCCCAGGCCTGGCTGCCCGTCAGAAAAACGCAGGGTGCTGCTTCCACCGGCCGACTCTGTGGGCCCCAGGGACTCAGCTTCACAAAACCAGCGACTCCCTAGGTGACTCCCAGGCAGCCGCTCCACTGGGCAGTTCACCCGGTTCAGTCCTTCACAGGACGCCGACTCCCCCTTCATGTCGGGGACACTTGGCCACATGGCCACGCAGGCTGCGCCTGCTGACCCCCAGGGCTCGGGGTCCACCTCTGTGTGCCCCCAGGCCACACCCCATCTGAGGTGCGCTCCATCAACATGACCCTCATCATCCCCAGACAGGGACGTCTCCGCAGCCAGGCCCGGTCCAGGCTGCTCTCACGAGGGGCCCACGGGTTCTGGGCAGCTGTCACACTCCCCGCTTCGGAGCAGGCGAAATCCTGGCTGTGCCTGAGTACGACCAACGTCGCAAACGAATAGTCCCCTAGCGTAGGGAGAACCACAGTTAAAAGTTCCGTGTAGGCTCCCAGTGTTCAAAGATTAAAGAACAACTGCAACACCTGCACTTCCAATAACACTGCCTGGGAACTGTCATAAGTACGTGATCATAAGCGGTAAACGCGACCACGTGCTAGACTTGGAGTGTGGTGCTCCGTCTGTGAAATCTACCGGGGGGAGGGGGGCCGGGTTTCCTCCAAAAGTTACAACCCCAAGCACGAAGGAGACTTGCTTTTCTGGAGTGATTCAGAAACAGCGTCAGGATCCTGGAACTATAAATTGTACTGCGCTCCTGCTTCCGGTTGACAGATGGTAGCATCTTGGCTTAAGTGTAAGAATTTCAACTGGGAAATGCTATAAGCTAGAGAAATTAGAAAAAGGCACAGCCTGCAAGAATGCCCCCCCACCCCCGCCCCCCGCCGCCTCGTGTGCTGGCTGTGTCGCCCTCGAGAGCTGTCAGGTGGCCTGGGTCCCTTGGCACACCCAGCATGGAGCCCATTCTTCCCGGGGGGCTGTTCAGTGTCCGTCTGCACCTCAAAGCCTGTGAAACACGGGTGAGGCCATCTTACTCCTTGGCGTTTAGTCAGATGAGGTGAAAACTGATGTCCGTACAAAAACCCTGGGTGCTATTGTTTATAGCGGCTTTATTCACAATGGCCAGAACGTGGCAACGACCCATAGATAGATATCCTTTGGTAGGTGAATGGATAAACTGTGATACATCAGACAATGGAATATTATACAGTGGTAAAAAGAAATGAGCTATCAAGCCAGGAAAAGAGATGGAGGAATCTTAAAAGCCCATTGCTAAGTGAAAGAAGCCAATGTGAAAAGGCTGCATACGGTCTGATTCCAATGATACAATGTTCTGGAAAAGGCAAACTATGGAGACAGTAAGAAGGTCAGTGACTGCTAGGAGTCAGGGGAGGGAAGATGAGCAGGCAGGGCACAGAGGTGTCTAGGGCAGTGAAATACTTACTCTGTGTGATACCACACCAGTGGGGACGTGCCATTAGACATTTGTCCAGACCCACAGAACACACCACACCAAGATGAACCCTGATGTCCACCAGGGACTTGGCGATGACGGAGCCTCCGTGCGGTTCATCGATTGTAACCAATGTGCCCCTCTGGTGGGGGCGGCTAAGCATGGACGGGAACTCTCTACTTTCTGCTCAGTTGCGCTCTGAACCTAAAACTGCTCTATAAAATCCAGTCTACTAAAAAAGGAGGCGAGGTGAGTGAGGAAGAAGAATCATTACAATATGCTCTTGTTTTTTTTTTACCTCTGCTCATTCTTAGGGACTAATACTGTTTACATAATTATGGGATCGATGGCTTTCCTGTTGACTTGCAATATTTTTAACTCTGCTGATAAGAGGGTTTCCATGAGTGGATGGCAGAGCTGCGCTTCCAGCACCAGAGGAGCTGTTATGGCTGAACCGCCGGGCAGCCTCTGCCAGGACACAAAGTCTAAACTCAGGCCTGCACAGGCCACGGCAGAAGCAAAACATGAGAGCGCTGAGGAAATGAACAGAAAAACGAGTAGGGAGTTTCAACAGGTCTGGTCTTCACTTATTTTTTCTGGTACTGAGGGACTCTCTTGCTTAGAGTGTCAAAGGGACACTTGTCCTTTAAATGATGACTCCAGACCAGCCAACAGGCTTTCAGCTCTGTCCCCTCCCTCCCTGCACGACAGTGAACTAGCCCTTTAATCTCTCTGCCCAACCTGTTCCCCAGCAGCCACAGCAGCCAAGGAGAGGGCCCATGCTGCAGCGTCCGCTCCCAGGGCTCGGTGTTCAACAGGTTTCTCCCGGGAGGCCCAGGTGCAGGGTACCTGCCAGGTGCTACTCTGGGCAGAGACCCATCAGTCCGAAGGGCAGCCTGTGGGGTCGGCCCAGCGGCCTCCCCCGTGTAGCCCGTGCCGATGGATCTGGACTCACCGCCAAGTTCTCAACTCCTGCCCAGAGCCAGGGCTCGGAACCCCAGCTGCAGGGACACGAAAAGCCACGTCCACCCTGTCATCTTTTCTAACACACACACCAATCTGCCAGACAGAGGAGGGAACCATAATTACACAGTCCACCTTCCTTAAAAAAAAAAACAAGTCCAGAATCCTGAAAAGTAACTCTCAAATTTCCCTTCTGTGTTTCCGCCAAGGGCTGAAAAAAGAAAAGGCGGAGCTGCTGCGGGTGAAGGGGAGGGGAGACCTCACAGGTTACAGGACCTGTATCACCAGGAAGCCACAGACGCTGCCAAACTCACGAGGAACAAAGATTTAATGAGGGAGGAAAGTTCTGGAAGGACACTAGCAGCTGCTTCCTAATGCTGCTTCTGCATTGTTTGAGCCTTCTCTCAGTGGTATACAGGAACATCATTTTATACAGTTTATATTAACTTAATTAGTTTATTTCAAGAAACAAACGTGGTCGTGCTAAGCTGTTGAAGAGGAGGAGGCAGAGCTCTCAGGCTCCGGAGCCTCAACACTGTGTTTCCCTGCATGCAAAATCCAGATCAGGGGCCCCTCCTGCTCAGCCCCTCTCGGTGACAGTGAGCTCAGAAGAGGCAAGTCGGTCCACCAACTGCCCAAACTGCTGGGGTCACCTGCTTATGGCCCGTGTGGAACCGAGAACGTGGCCAGAGCTCAAAACCCTGAAACTAACTTCACCAGATCCTGCGGCAAAGAGTTTGGGGGAGGAGGACAGGGACCAGAGAGCGCACATTCCTAAAAATCCAGGGTAGCGTTCTTCCCTACTTGGTCCCACAAAGCAGGAGAAGCAGACTGGGAAGATCGCTTCACCCTTCTAAAACGTGAGCTTTTCATTTCTCAAAGTAAGCTGAGCCCGACATTTTCCCGCTGGAGGAAGAGCGCAGCAAGGGGACACCGAGGCCAGGACAGACTGTTGAAAGTATCTACGGGCGAACGTGCCTTCCTGTTCTACCAGACACCTGGCCGGTGTCTGTGTCCGTACCCAGGTAGGCCCTCAAGCCTGAGAAACTCACCCCTGGGGAGGAGCCGCCCCTCGGAGGCAGTGCCTGGCTGCCCTGCTGGCTGCGTGGCCAGGACTGGGCTCCAGGGGTGGGGTTCCAGGGGTGGGGCTCCAGCTGCAATGCTTCTTTGGCTAAGACAGAGGCCCCCTGAGGGCGGCAGTGCCAGATTCTCTGCACAGCACAGAGGATGAGGGCAGGCGGGGCTGGTGGCCCTGCCCGGAAGCTGTACTGAGACCCTATGTTCCTATGGGGGATTTTACAGGAGCTGGTGAAAGCTAGAAGGCTTCTGGTTTCCACTGTAACAGCTTCGAGAAATACTTGCTCAGTGGATTCCCAAGAACGTAGGAACTGAACAATCGACAGGTGCCCTCCCGGCCTCAAGTGCTCCAAGGTGGCCGGCCTCCCTCCGCACCGGGCTAGTGGGCCAGCGAAGGCGGCCTGGGCCCCGGTCTGCTCCCTCCACAACAGCAAGGCAAACACCAGCCCACAGACACACCTGGCGGACGCAGAGTGGCACCACCACAGAGGCAGCTTCAGTGTGTGAACTGCACCTTGACCACACTCACGGCCACCAAGGGCTATGACCATCGACACACTATCGATTTACACTGTGGGTACTGCCAGGCTTGCGGATGACTAGGTGACAGTCCCATCGGAAGCTGTTTTTGCAGACTCACTTAAAATGCTGCCGTGTGAAACAGGTTACTACGGGCAATGGGGGAAGCGGATATTCAAAGACACAGACAATGTCCTTGTCCTCAGGGCAGCTGAAAGGGGCACACGCTGGGGCTGGTGTGACTGGGGACCGGGAGGCAGGCCCCATCACACAGGATGGAGCGAGCCGAGGCTTCAATGATGCGCCGCCAGGCACATCCCCCGAACCCGCCCCGGCAGAGCTCCTTTCCGCGTGCCCAGCTCGAGGCCGAGCAACAGCAGACACTGATTTATTTCACGCCAGTCAGTGCTTGCCACAAGCGCAAATGGAGAGATTAGCTAATACCATCCATATTCGCACCAGCAGCAGCAACAACCATTTCTTAAGCCCACAGGCCTTTCACGTACATTATCTCTACTCTTTAATGTCACCCCCACGGTAGAGGGGAGGAACTGAAGCTCAGAGAGGTTAGTGATTTACCACCAGCATCTTGATGGTGGTAGATGGGGAATTCGAGCCCAAGACTGAACACCAAGCCCAGGTTCTTTCTATTACAGCTTCGGGAAAGGCCCTGGGAACCCAGCACACTGAGTGACTTTTCATCTGATATTTACGATCGGATATTGTCATCGAAGGCCAGGCAGCGGCTAGAGCAAGAGCTGTGACTCCCCTCAACCACCCATCCATCAGAGGTCTGTCTGAGGACGGCAGGGCGGCCCCGCTGGCGGGGGACCGGAGGGCCCTGGGGAGCACTCTGCACTCTGTGGCTGGCTGGCTGTGGAGGCCCCTGGGACCACATCAGAGGACAGATCAAGTGGGAAGGGACAGAGTGCCCTAGTCAATCTGACACAGGGCTCTTTTGGACAAGCCTGGGGCCACCTATGAGGGTCGCTCTGTCCAGCACCCTACCCAGGGATCGCCCCCACCTTGTCCTTATCCACCACCCTTTGTGCCCGGGGACCAGTTCTCCTCCGTGAATGGTCCTCTTCTCGGGCATGAGACCACCAACTCCACAACTCCCCTTTGGTACCAACTTTTTGCCAGGTCCAGGAGATGCATTTTATTTATTTTTTAAAGATTTTATTTATTTATTTTTAGAGGGGAAGGGAGGGAGAAACAGAGGGAGAGAAACATCAATGTGGTTGCCTCACATGCGCCCCCTACTGGGGACCTGGCCAGCAACCCAGGCATGTGCCCTGACTGGGAATCAAACCCGCAACCCTTTACTTCACAGGATGGTATTCAATCCACTGAGCCACACCAGCCAGGGCCAGGGGGTGTATTTTAAACTCCCTGGTGCCATTAAACCACACAGCCAGTGCAGACAATACACCCCAGACAGGGTCCCATGTACCTCTCAGATTCAGCGCCTCTGTCTCTCTGCATCCGTGCTGAGGGCGGGCGGAGGCATGAGAAGTGTGCTCTCAGCCTGTTTTGCAAAGCTGAGTTCAACTCTGGAAAACAGGGCTTATTTGTTCTGAAAGGGCATGCAGGTACCACAGGGAACAGTTCAGTTTGCTTTTAAATCACATTGGATATACAAATTCACAAAGAGCTCAGTCTGGCACCTGGCACCTAGTGAAGGAAATTAAGAGCACTCAATGAGCCCTGACCAGGTAGGTAGCTCAGGTGATGCTCAGAGTTTAGGGCCTCATCCTGATACACGAAGGTAATGGGTTCAATCCATAGTGGTAATGGGTTCAATCCATAGTCGGGACACATACAAGAAGCAACCAATGCATGCATAAATAAGCAGGACAACAAATCAATATTTCCCTTTCTCTCCTCTCTCTCCCCCTTCCTCTCTTTCTCTAAAATCAATTTAAAAAAAAAAAGTGTTAAATGATCACCCTCGTAGGTGGCAGTGGGCCCATATACAGCCTGGGCTTTTGGGTGGCGAGCAGGCCTGTGGGCACTCTCAGCCAGACACCAAACTAAGGAAACTGGCGCTCGCTCACCAACATCTGTAAGCGCAGCACTTGCAGGTCTATTTCCTCTCAATTTCTCTCTTCGCGACTTTTCCAAAGAGGGGCTGCCTGCACTTCCATCATCCAAATGATGACCCTGCCAACATCTTCCTTTTTCAGAGATTTTATTTATTTACTTTTAGAGAGGGGGAAGGGAAGGAGAAAGAGAGGGTTGAGAAACATGGATGAGAGGGAGGTTTCTCCATCGGTTGCCTCTCATTCATGCCCCACGCGGGGACCAAAGCCACAACCAGGAATTGAATGAACCAGGGGACCTTTCACTTTGTGGGACAATCCCCAACTGAGTCACCCTGGCCAGGGCTCCCTGCAAACGTCTTTAGAGAAATGCATATTTTCACATTGAAAATATTTCATCTCTAGGAATACACTTTAAACCTCTACTGCCATCTCTCCAGCTCACCACACCTTTTTCCTGGCAAAGCCTTCGGAGTTTGAAGTCTAATGGAGACTTTCCTTTGGATTCTGTCAGAATAAGTCACTATTGGCAGCACATTTCTGTCCTTCATGCCTCCCTCCCATTAATATGAATTTAGACCAGAAACACTGTGTATTAATAAATGTCTCAGCACACGTAGGCCTGAAAATCAGATTCAAACCTCACTTTTCCCTGGAATTCCTGCCACAGTCCAAACTTCCTTGGAGAACCGCTCCGAGCCCAGCCCCTCCTCCCTGCAACCTCACAGCCTCAGTTAAGTGTGAGGATTTCTCTTCTACACTTCTTGCTCCTTCTGACTTTGCCCCTCCTGGCAAACGTTGAGTTTGAAAAGCCAAATAGGAACAGAGCAAAATCTGATGGCACCAAGCAGGTTTTAGTTAAAAATATTTCCAACAGAAAGAGCAAGTTATAGGACCAAGTCTTGCTGGAGCTCACTGGAACGTATCCCTTAGTTTTTCGGTGGGAAAACGGGTCACCACGCTCACCTCAAAACAAAGCTTGTACATCATGCTCACTCAGGAAACATCTTAAGGCTCTGGGTTTCGCCTCCTTATCTTGGAAGACACCTCTTCCTTCTTGTTATCTTGCTTGGCAATTTCACTGCCCCCATACAGCTCACAAATATTGATATGTATACATAATTTCCCGAGTGCAGGCACGGGGTGGATATTATTAGCCCCGGGCTACACCGCGGGGAACCCAGCCTCTAAGGGGTTAACTCGCCCACCGCCACACACTAAGTGGCAGAGTGGACTAGAACCCACTCATCTGGCTTAAAATTCCTGCTCTTTCCACTTTGGCCGGCCTCGCTTAAGCCCAGCTGCCTTCAGCTCCGCGGGGTCTCTGGATCCCGTGCGGCTCGGTGGAGAAGGACCGGCTCCTCCCGGGATTCTCCCAAACTCCCGGAAAGCCCCCACCTCTACCTTCGGCTCCGGGACCCCCCTCCCATTCTTGCGCCCTCTCCTCTCCAGCCCCCACTGCACTACCACGACTGGAGGGGAGGCTCCAAACGGGCGGGTGCCCGCCCGACCCCCGAGCCTCGGTGCATGGGGAGGGGCGAGGGACCTGGCCCGGCCCGGCCCGCGCCTACCTCGTCCCCGAAGCGCACCACTTTCTGGCCTGTGGGCCCGCGCAGGCCGGGAAAGCGCGCGAGCTCCTCGGGGTCCCCGGGGCCGCGGGGTGCCGGAGCGCCGGGCCCCACCAGGCACCGGTCGATGATCTCGTCCTGCTGCGCGGGCGGCAGCCGCGCCCACTCGGGCCCGTACTTCTCGCGGATCTTCTCCTTGTCCTGCATGATCTTCCTGGCCATGGGGCTCAGCGACGAGAAGTAGGTGAAGCGTTTACGCTCCCGGTCGTCCAGAGGCCGGTTCCCGCTCATGACGACCGAGCGCGAGGCTGCGATCGCCGCCGCCATGGACGCCATGCCCGGCTGGCCCGCCGCTCCCGGCCTGCCCCTCCCCGCGCCCCCCGCCCCCGCGGCCCCCAGCACCGCCCCGTCGGCGTCCCGCCCTCGCTCCGCCCCGACCCCACCCCGAGACACGTCTCGGGAGCCCTGCCCCCCGCGCCCTCCACCCCCGAGAGTCTGTCCTCCGT
>PVJI01013719.1:0-46758 GCA_004026765.1 Micronycteris hirsuta
GCCAGGGTGGGATAGCAGGAACCACAACAATGACCAGAAGCCCCAGTGCCAGGCCTCCCGGTGCAGGTTCCTTCTTGTGGCTTTGGGGTTCTCTGGCAGCTGAAACCAAAGAAGTCTGGAAGACCTTTGTCCCAGTCAGCAGATGTGAATAAGCCAGGCAAATAACAGAAAATGCATGCAAAGTGCCTTAAGCAAAATAGGAAAACCAGCTCTCCTGACTAGAGAGGCTGGAACAGCTGACTTCTGGTAGCAGCATCCAGAAGCCCCTCACTGTGTCCTCACCTGCCCTTATGGTCAGCAAGCTCAGTGGGAGGGCGAGCTGCCATGAAGACTCAGTCCCCACCCCTGAGCCGGGCTCACTGGCTAGGGAGGGGTCTGCTGGCCTGTGCTGCTGGGGCTCTGGCCAGTGCCCTGCCCCACCCTCAGCCTGTCAGGGAGCAGGATGGGGTAGGCATGCAGGCCCTTTCATCCAGGGGGGCTCCTCATTCCCCAGTGTGCCCTCAGATCCGGGACAGACCCCAGTAGACATGCACTGACTGAGTTTAGATGTTGAGAACCATTTCTTTGGTGAACCTGACTCAGCTCTGTTCTCCAAGGCTGATGAGGCTGAGGTCAGTGGGGACAGAGCTCCCTCCTGGGGTGTCTCAGCCCAACTGGGCCCAACACCACTCCTGCGCCCAGAGCCTGGCTCTCTTTGTGTCTGGGTCCCTTGTTTGTAGAACAGCACTGGGCCACCAGCTCAGTGAACAGAAGGGCCACCCTGACTGCCGAGGAAGTTAAAGTCAGCAAGCTGCACGGAGGCCAGCTCTGATGTGACCAGGGCAGGCCCATCCAGCGGTGCCCCCACCCAACCTGAGCCTCCAGAGCCAGTCAGCGGACCCTGGGAGTCCTTCGGTCACTTATGACACTCCCTTGTAGCCCGCAGCGAGTGGTGTCTGCGGTGCTCCAAAGTGTTGAGGTTCCTGGTGAAAGGAAGGTCTAAGGCAGAGAGGGGATTAAGTCCGGAGACCCGGCTGACCTTTGTTCCCTGTGAATGTGGGTGGTCCTGTAGGAGAGGGAAGAAGATACTAAACACTGCATGTGAGATGATTTCATTCATTCCCTAATAATTGCAAGGTGGATGTTAAAATTCCTATTTTTGTAGCTAAGAAAGCTAATTAACAAGTAATAATAGAATGGTGTTGAGCAGACAAAAGTCAACACAGTGGGCCGGTGACTGCTGGCCGCAGAAAGGCCTACCTGTAAGTAGGTTGGCCCTTGGCTGGCCTCTGGGACCTGAGATTTAGGGAGTGTCCCACCATTCACCAATAAGAAGCGCTCCCTGTGCTTACGTTGTTTATGCGAACGAACGTGATGGATATTGAGCCACCTGCCTTCCTCCCGGGAGGCTGGAACTTTGGTGGGTGCCAGGCAAAGGGCGCCATGTGGCCAGCCCCTCTCCCTCTGTTCCTCCAACCCCTAGGGGGAGAGCAGCTCACTTGCGCCTGTGAGGACAAGTCGCACTCGGAGTGGCGTGGGCGTGGGCCTGGGGGCAAGAAGGACCCTTGAGCGTGCAGCCTGGACACCTTCTCCAGGGCAGGCCTCACACAAACTGCCATCTCAGCTTCCGCTGGGGCTCTTGTTAAGTCAGCAGGTGCTACCAAGGATACTTTCCTGCCCTCCCCCCGCCCCACAGTCCCAGCTCGGGAATGTAGGCTCTGTCCCTGGACTTGCAAACTTCCTGCCGGGCCTTGGGAACTCAGACACATTATCCCCTGTCCCCTGAGAGCACCCCACCTTCCTTTCTTCTGCCGGCTGTCCTTCTCTCCAGGCACATTTTTATTTCAGCTCCTCTTGTTACCAACTGGAAAAGCCATTTCAGTGACTTCAAAATAAACCATCTCCAAAGAAATACAAAGCTGCAAGGGCCCCACCAGGGCCCTACAACCATAAGGACCTTTGAGAGCAGACAGCGCAGTCCGAAGGCAAAGGCCCTGGGTGGGCTCTCAGACCCTGTGTGTCACGGCCAGCCTACAGCTAGGAGACAAGGAAAACGGGAGATGGTGGTGCCTGGGAGAAGCCTGGAAGCCAGATGTCACCAGAGGCAGTGTCACCCTCCTGTGCTCGCCCTTATGGGGAGGGCGGCTGTATAACCATTCATGCAGAGAAGGGGCATTAACAATTTCAGTCAGACAGCAGACTAGCTCGGGCCGTCCTGGACAAATCTGTGCGTGCGGCCACCCATGTACCACCCAGAGTCACCAGATCCCTTGATGATACCACTGGACTCCACTCTCCAAAACATCTGCAGAGTCAGCCCAGTGTTTTTGGAGTTTTCCAGGTCAGCACACTGCTGTGTCCAGTCTTAGGCGAGCCGTCCAGACTCCTGTTCTTGCATGCAGGCCTGAGACTCCTTGGCTGACTCACCAGAGCCCAGTGAGTGAGAAGAGCCGTAAGAGGCCCCTGGTGAGGTGGGGAAGCACCAGGGTCTTACCAGACTTCAGCAGAAACCAGGTGCCTGTACTTTTCTCACTGCTCTGTTGAGATATGGTTCACAGTAAGTGCAATTCACCCAGATAAAGTGTACAACTCAGCCCTGTCTGGCATGGCTCAGTGGAGCATCATACTGCAAGGTGGAAGGTTGCCGGTTTGATTCCTGGTTAGGGCACATGCCTGGGTTGTGGGTTCGGTCCCCAGTCGAGGCACGTGTGAGAGGCAACCAATCAGTTTCTCTCCCTCTCTTCCCCTCTCTCTAAAAATAGGCAAAGTCTTTTAAAAAACAGAGTGTACAATTCAGTGATTTGTAGGGTACTCACAGCCTTGTGAAATCATCACCACAGTCAACTTCAGACCGTTCTCATCACCCCAACAAGAAGCCCCATCCCCACTGACAGTCACGGCCTGTCCTCCCTTTGCCACGGCAGCTCCCAGTCTGCTTTCTGTCTCTGTGGTGTGCCTGTTCTGGACATTTAAATACAAATGGAATCATACAATATTTGTCCTTTTGTGATGGGCTTCTCTTGCAAAGCATCATGCTTTCGAGGTTCACCGTGTCAGCGTGTGTTAGTGCTGGGCTGGCCAGAAAGTCGTTTGGTTTTTTCCTGTACGATGGCTCTAGTCGCGCTTAGTTGGCTTTTATGTCTTTTGAAACAATTTTGTTAAATTGTATTGTGACAGCTGTCATATCAGCGTACATTTTTTTAAAACCAAATTGGTGAACTTTCGTGTAGCCATTTTAATATTGAATATGGAAGATAACAGTCACCATTTTCAGCATGTTATGCTTTATTATTTCAAGAAAAGTATAAATATAACTGAAACTCAAAAAAAGATTTGTGCAGCGTTTGGAGAAGGTACTGTGACTGATCAAACATGTCAGAAGTGGTTTGCGAAGTTTTGTGCTGGAGATTTCTCATTAGATGAACAGTTGGGTAGACCAGTTGAAGTTGATAGTGATCAAATTGAGGCATAAATTGAAAAGACTCAACATTATACCACGTGGGAGATAGCCGACATACTCAAAATATCCAAATCGATAAAGTTATTGGTGAAAATGAAAAATATGTCTTCTTTTATGGGGGGAAAAAAAACTAAACGGCCTTTTTGGCCAACCCAGAACCTCACTCCTTTTTTATGGCTGAGTAGTATTCCGGTGTTGGGATGGACACAGTGTGTTCTCCCATCCTCAGCTGACACTTGATCGTCTGTGCCTTTTGGCACCTGGGAGCGTGCTGCTGTGGGCATCGCCTGCACATTCGCACACAGACACGCTTCGGCCTGCGTTGCAGAGACACCGGGAGTGGAATCACTGGGTCCGAGGAGCACTCCAGGTCTGGTGCTCAGACACCTTGTCAGGAGGGAGAAACGTGTCCTTCCATGGGGGAGGCTGGAGGCTGGAGCACCTTGGCCCTCTGGGTCCCGTTCCACAGCTGGAGCTCTCTCCACCCCTGCTCCTCGTCCAAGAGAGGAAGGGACGGCAGTTAGCCACTGTGGAAGTGATGCTGAGGGGACATCTAAGGAGACCCAGCCTGGAGGGACCTTGTCGCAGTTCATCCAGGCTGTAGTAATGTTCCATAGTGTGTGCATTCGTTTCCTGGGGCATACCAAATTACCACAAAGTTGGTGCCTTAAGACAACAGAAATCTTTTCTTTCCCAGCTCCGGAGGCCAGAGTCTGAAAGCAAGGTATTGGCAGAGCTGGTTTCTCCTGAGACTCAGAGGGTGGCTCCCCCCGCTTCCTCCCCTTGGCTTGTAGATTCCTCGCCCCGTCTCTTCCTCCACTGTCTCCCCATGTGTCTGTATCTCCTCCTCCTATAAAGACTCCAGTCACTGGGCTTGGAGCCCACTCCACCCCAGTATGGCCTCACCCCAGCTAGTAACATCCGAACTTCCATGTCGGATCGCACTCATAGGTTCCGAGTGGACATAAATTGGGGGTGCTGCTATTCAGCCCCATGCCAGATGGATAGACCACGTTGTGTTCATTTATTGCTCACTTGACAGACACTGGGGTGTTCCCTCTGGGCCATCACAAACTGTACTGCTGTGGACATGCATGTAGTTTCGTGTGGTGTATGTTTCAGGAGTAGAACAGCCGGGTCACATGGCCACGCTCCATTGAACTTTGTGGGGAGCCTTCCACTTGATGTTAAATCTCAGTCTGCGCAACAGACTTACGAGGGCCTCTACTCCACGCCGAAGCCAGGGCAGAGCTGAGCCCCAAAGCTCAGCCATTGCCTGTGCTTTCTGTGCCCAGGCTAGGCATTGAGTTGTAAGGGAGCTCTGGGCCCGAGACCCCAAAGGTAGGAGGAAATTCAGTCCACCTCTCCATGCTTTTTCCTGCAGATGGGGTGGGGTGATCTGGGCGTATATGGAGAGCCTTCCAGAGAGACCCCGAATTTGGACCGGATGGCTGCTGAGGGCATGCTTTTCCCTAACTTCTACACGGCCAACCCCCTGTGCTCACCATGTAAGTGAGGGCTAGCCCGAGGGCCCAGGCATAGGTGTGCGGGGGGAGCACAGCAAGGGAGTGCGCACACAGCGAGCAGGCATGGGGCCGTTGGGGGGCTGGCATGGGGAGCAGCCAGCCCTGACAATGGCGGCAGCTTCACCACATTACCAATGAGGGCCAGGAGATCAGGCTGACATGTGCGGCCTTTCCATTGGCTCCCTGGCACGGTGGGTCCCAGGCTCCATGCTGCATCAGGTGCAGGAGGCCACTGAGGGCTTGTCCCCTGTAAGGATCTTTGAGGCCAAAGTCGCTGCATGTGGTGATGCTGATTTCCAAGAGCTAAATGCTGTGGCTTGTTCAGAAGCACTTGGCCGGGAAGTGGTTCTCCACCGTGGGGAGGGAGGTCAGGATCACAGGGGTGTGGCAGCCTATTCCTCCCCACCCCCAAGAATCACTGCTGCTGAGGGACTTCTACGGAAATGCTAATCTTGAGGCAGAGAACGATTGCGGGGCAGGGGGTGGTGGCGCATGAGGGGCCATGTAGGGCCCCACTCCTTTGTGTCCTGGGAGCTGGGGAGAGTGACGGGGTGCTGGATCATGCTGAGCTGCAGGGCCTGGCCAGAGCTCCCCAGTCGCGCCCCCCCCCCCTTAGCCAGTCAGTGCGGGGATGGCCTGCCCACCCGACTCCCGAGGCTGATAGGGACTAAGAAGCTCGGCAGAGCTGCCCGACACGCCATGTGTTCTCACCATGTTTCTGTGTTTTCCCCCTCCACGCAGCCAGGGCGGCCCTGCTCACCGGACGTCTGCCCATTCGCAATGGCTTCTACACCACCAACGGGCAGGCCAGGAACGGTGCGTGTGCACTGGGCTGCGCTGAACGCCTGGGAGGCTGAGGACCAGAGGGGGCGGGGGGGTGCGTTTGTCCCCCATTCTCACAAAGGACCTTCCTTCTCCAGGACAGCACTTATTACCCACGGTTAAAGGCTTTGTCTGGGATAAAACAGGTCACAGTGTTTTCATCACAGTGCATTTTAGGCAAGTAGAAAGGAAGGTGAGGTGAATGCAAGGTCTTGGGGACTCAGGGCAGAGCTCCCTCCCACCTCCTGCTTCGAGGAGCGTGGCTGAAGCCCACAAGCACTGCGCACTGGTCCTTCCCTGTCGTGTCCTGTCCCAGGACTGCCCAGCACAGCCTGTGAGTCGGGCACGCTGCTGCCAGAGGAAGCCAGGCACTGGGAAGTTAGCAGGGCACAGCCTTTGGAGAGAAACAGTGCAGAGAGCAGAGGGGAGCCTGGCATGAGTGGGACCCTCATGGCATCAGATGGCATTTTCCAGAGACCTCTGGGCAAACCAGCAGAGGGGGTAGGGGCCAGGGGCTCTGCCTGATAGTCCCAGCTCCTCTGGGGGAAAGGGAGTACAGTCTGCCCTGTCCGTCCCCACCCAGCACTGTGCTGACTCCGGGGAGGTGCCTGGAAGACCCCAAAAGTACCATGCAGCAGTATCAGCCCCTCACTGGGGCTATTCCCACTGACTCTGAAAGGCCAGTGTTCAAATTCGTACCTTCTGCAGCACAGCCTGCTCTGTGGGTGTGAGTGGCTCACGCATTTCGGTGCTCTTCCAGCCTACACGCCACAGGAGATCGTGGGTGGCATCCCGGACACCGAGCTCCTCCTGCCCAAGCTGCTGAAGGAGGCCGGCTACGTCAGCAAGATTGTGGGCAAGTGGTGAGTCTCGACACTTGCCCGGCTGGGCGTGTTCATTAGGGCCATCGCTAAACATTTCCAAATGGGGGAAACCTCCTGGGTGGGAAATAGAGCCTTTGGGTTCCAGGTCCGTTTGGGTGCCTGAAGCATTCCTTTAGAAGCTGGGGTGGCCGTGCCCCTGGGGCTTCCCGCCTCCAGGCCAGAGTGTGGGCTGGGAGCCCATCATTCCCGAATGCTGCACACCCCAGCCACCTGCCCCTTTTCTCCGTCTGCTCCCTGTGCTGCCTGCTGCCCCAGCGTCGCCAGAGGAGCCATGCCGTGACACACGGTACCGCCGTGGGTGACGCACTCTGTCAGCGAGCACACGGGCCTGTCCAGCGGTGAGATGCAGAAGCAGCCGGTGGTCAGGGTGGCCGAGCGGGCCAGCATGCTCGCCGCCTCCTCCCACGGCCACGTCACGTTACAGCCGAGGTACAGAGCAGCCGTCATTGAGAGCCGGCTGAGGTCTGGCTGAACAGAAGTCCTGTAACTAAGGGTGCCCAGAAGAAGCCATGTTGAGACTGCTGTGGTTGCAGAGGTATTTCTGTGTCATTCAGAAATGTTTTATAATAGTTTTTAAAATCCTGGAATAAAAAACATTGAGAAGCAAAAAGAGCAACAGCAGCAAACAGGAGGTAGAGAATAGTCACGTGGTCACGCAGTGTGGAGTCACTGGCATTAAATGATCACGACTGAAGCAGCTCACGTCACTACACGTGGTGTTTACGCTGTTTTAAGCACGTTAAGCGGTTTCTGTCTCTTACTCCCTGAGGATGCCTAAGTGGGTTGGTGTAAAGGTCAGACATCCTCTTTCCTTTTCTGGGTGTTGAGGCCTTTGAGAAACAGCAAGCGCACCTTCTACAGAAGCCTTCTGTGATTTTCAGCGTGCTGTGAACCCTCTGCCCTTAGTCACTCTGGCACTCAGCAGTACTGCTTTCTCAAGGACGAACACCTTGTCTGTGCCCCTCGGAAACGGCTGCTCTTTGCACACTGACAGTCACAGGGATAGGAGAGCCACTGGAACTAGGCGAGTAATTATCAGAAAATCCTGGTGATCTTGAAGCTGCCTAATGAATGCTTTCTCCCTCCGGAGACAAGTTGAAAGCTGCCTGCCAAGCAGGCGAGCTCCGAGGGGGTGGTGAGTGCACAGCAGAGCTGGTGGGGGCACACTGGGCTGAGGGAGCCCTGGTTGCCTGCACGGTGCAGAGCATCACCAGGAAGGCCCAGGGAGGCTGGCAGAGGCCTACTGCGAAGCCTGCCAGAGCCGTGTCAGGGCTGCACTGGCAGAAGGGAGAGCTCTGATGACCGGAACTCTGTGCCTGGCCTGGGAGCTCTGCCCTGGGTCTGGCAGCCTCCCACTCATAGTCATTGACGGGGGGCAGCCAGAGCTTGAACGGAAGTGTATCTCCACAAGGAAAGAGGTGAGCACAGACGCAGAAGGGAGTCGGGCAGGGCCCAGAGAAGCAGCTCTACGTGAACTCGAGGAGGTGGACACAGTGCTGGTGAGCGGGCCAGGGTCAGGGTGGCTGTGGCCAGAGTGAGGATGGGGTCTGGGAGGCCCAGTGGAGTTCCAGTCTCAGTGGAGGTCCTGTCACAGGGCCATCTGTAGTGGGGGATACTGGCTGACATGGTTGTGACTGCCCTGACATCCTGCCTGTGGGCCCCAGCACAACGGATCTGGGTTTCCTCAGCCTGACTAAGGCCTGGGGAGGACGGAATCAGGGCTCCTGTAGAGGCCGCACCATCTGCCCTGAGCCCCAGTGGGCTGCAATGCAGTGCCGACCCAGCTCACCTTTGGGTAGGGCTGGCCCTGCTGCTGTTTTGGAATAAGCGCTTGGAATTGACAGCTTAGCATGAACAGGACCTTGGGTAGTGTTTTTGTTAAGCAAAGGCCGTTTGAGCTAATGGATGTAGGAACAAAAGAGAGTCACACACAGCCAGTGCTAGAGTGAGGCGTTTAGAAATGACTGGCATGCAGCAGCAGCCCAGAGAAGACACAGTGATAAACAGGAAGCACAAAGCACAGAGGTCACAGCAGAGCCAGCACGCACCTGGCAGAGGCTGGAGAGGCGCAAGGTGGACACCAGGCTGCCGTGTGCAGGCAAGGCGTTTTGGAACCAGCAGTAGGGAACTGAGTCCCCAAGAGGCACACTTACTGTCGCCCAGACTCAGGCTGGCTGGCTCAGTTCTGGCCTGCATCAGGCTGGCCTCCCTCACTGCTGCACATTGTGTTCCCTGTGACCAAGTGACTGAGTGGTGCAGTGAGCTCCAGGGACTTGGGACCTGTGTGACCCGCTGTGGGACGGCTGCGCGGTCAGGAGGGGTCCTGCCCAAGTGCAGCAGAGGAGCAGGACCCTCTGCTCTGGGATGCAGCTTTCCAAATACGTCTCTGCGAGAGGCTTTCTGCAAACGAAAACCTAGGAAACCCATACATTCTGCAGGGTGAGGTTGGCTCCCTCTGAAGGGCCGGATCCCGGAGCCGCTGTGCTCTGGAACTACCTTTATTAGCCCCATATTCTGAAGAACAAGCGGGGCCATGCTCAACGACCACTGGAACCTGATTCAGATGGGAGCATGTCAGCACCTCTCATTGGCAAGCGGACCCAACATTAGGTGCCCCTAAGGGGAAGGGGCACGTGAGGAGCAGAGAGCAGGGCACTACCCAGCAAGAAGCGCTCTCGGCCTTGCATGGCGCCCACAGTGTGTGGCAGGAGCTTGCAGTCGGCCACTCCGTTCCAAGCCGGCACCTGGGTTTCTGAGCAGTTAGCAGTCATCCTGTAGGCACGTTGCTGTGTTTTCTTCTGGTCATGCCCATCCCCATTCCTGGCCGAGACACTGAGCTGGTAAGCAGCAGTGGCCAGTCCGGGCCCTGGTCCAGCCTGACCCTTAGCTGTCAGCCTGGTGGAGTTCGCTGGGGGAGGCTGCACGGTCCTGACGTTGCCTTGGGGGCGAGATCTTTCTGTGCCAGGCTTAGCACGCTTTGGGTGCCGGGGAGATGTTTGCTTCGTTGAATGCTCTGTGAAGGTAATCGGGTGTTGCTCGGAACTTTGGGGTGTCCCCATGTGGGGCTTCCTGAAGTGTCCTGGATTCCTGTTCTAGGCATCTGGGCCACAGGCCTCAGTTCCACCCCCTGAAGCATGGATTCGATGAGTGGTTTGGATCCCCCAACTGTCACTTTGGACCTTATGACAACAGGGCCAGGCCCAACATTCCTGTGTACCGGGACTGGGAGATGGTCGGCAGGTAACCGTCCCTTCCCTTCTTGCCCTTTGGTATGGAACCCAGCAGCCTTGGCCCCGGGGATGCTGAGGAGCTGGACAGTTTCTGGAAGCACCTTCCCACCAGCACCGGTGTCCCGGTGCTGGGCCCTGCTTTGGCAGCTGGTTGCCCTGCCCAGAACCTTCGGGGACTCATGGCCTAGGCGGCTGCTCAGCCACACCTAGGGCGTCTCCCACCTTTTTAGAAAATACGAGCTTTCTATGGTTTGTAAAATTCTTACCTAATAAACAATTTAGGACAGTGAGAGAGAGAGAAAGAGAAAGAAACAAAAGAAAGAGAAAGAGAAAGAAAGAAAATATGAGAGCCAAAGATGTTCTGCAGAACAAGGTCTGTCCACACAGTGGCCATTCGCGCGGTTTCCAGGCTCAGGTCCCTGCAGCCCATTGGCAGGTCCTGGGCCCCAGCCTCAGAGGCCCTCTGCCTTTACCAAGTGGACGTGTCAGCTGCCATCGGCATCGCCACAGAGGACCTGACGGGATGAAGCCTCCTTGTGAGCCTGCCAAGAGGGAATCACCACCTGAAGGCCAGGTGGCCCCGGACGGCCCTGGGCTTGCCCGCAGCCCGGCAGTGGGGTGCCCGCAGCACAGCCAGGGCTTCATCTTTTTTTCTTCCTTTTTCATTATTAATATTTGGTTGGACCTCATTATATATCAGTGGACCAAGAACCTGGGCCCGATTGTTGCCTTTTTCTTTTTTTTAAAGATTTTATTTATGTATGTATGTATGTATGTATTTTCAGAGAGAGAGGGGAAGGGAGGGAGAGAGAGGGAGAGAAACATCTGTCGTTTGCCTCTCGTATGCACCCCAACTGGGGACTGAACCTGTAACCCAGGCACATGCCCTGACCAGAACCTAACTGGTAACCTTTCACTTTGCGGGGCGACACCCAACCAACTGAGCCACACCAGTCAGGGCTGGCTATTACCTTTTTTAACAGTAGCGTTATTGAGAGAATTTGCAGATGAGACAGTTCACCCACGTAAAGTATACAGTTCAGTGCTTTCTGGTACGTTCACAGTGTCGTGCAGCCGTCACCAATTTCAGAATATTTGTGTTACCTCAGAAAGACAACCCACACTCACTGGTATCACCCCAGGCCTGCCTGACTGGGACCCTCCTCCTGCCTTCCTCTCTCTCACTGTCTCCTCTGTCCTTTCACGATGCTCCCCATCCTTCTCCCAGACGATGCCCAGTCTCAGCCCCACTTTGACCATGACCTCAGGAGCAGTGTGAGCTTCCAGTTTCATTTGTTCAGATTGAACGTTTCCGTCATTCTTTTAAATGAGGCTCATGACTTTGCCTATGAAATGATGGAGAAGAGGCTTTCTTTACCTGAAGTCTGATTTCTGCCTGGATCTGTTCATTCAGATTTTATGAAGAATTTCCAATTAATCTAAAAACTGGAGAAGCCAACCTGACCCAGATCTACTTACAGGTAATAGAAGCCTGGCTGGGCGGGCTCTGGGACAGGGGAGGGTCAGCTTCCGGGCAGAGGCACATGGTATGTTCTTCTCCTCAGGAAGCTCTGGATTTTATTAAGAGGCAGCAGGCAGCTCAGCGCCCCTTCTTTCTCTACTGGGCCATCGACGCCACACATGCACCTGTTTATGCTTCTAAGCCTTTCCTGGGCACCAGTCAGCGAGGGCGGTGAGTCCTTGGTTGAAGAGACACAGACCGCTCCCCCACACACACTTGGGAGGTTCAGCCATGCTTGATTACTTCCAGACACATGACACTCAATCCTGTCATGTTTTTAATGATCAATTGTAGAAAAAGATGGAAGCATTTGTGCCTCTGAAGCTATTCATCAGCCCAGGATTAGTGGGAGGAGTGCCGCAGCAGTGTGGTCAGCTCTCTCCTAGATTAGCTCCGTGAACTTGAACTTTCCTCCTCCTCCTCTGTGAATTCAGCCAGTCTGTTTCATTGTCTGTCCCTGAAGTTATGATTTAACTGCTCTTTGATCACCCTGATGCCCGCGGGCACCTGGCAAATGTTCCATCTTTCCTGTAGGTATGGGGATGCTGTCCGGGAAATCGACGACAGTGTAGGGAAAATCCTGAACCTTCTTAAGGACCTAAGGGTCATGGAGAACACATTTGTTTTCTTCACATCTGACAACGGTGCTGCCCTCATTTCTGCTCCCCAACAAGGCAGGTATTCAGTGTTCCTGTCAACATGTCCCCAAACAAGGCTGCACTCTGGAACTCTGGCCCCCTGAGACATTCCAGGTCCCTTCAGCCATCCCTGGGGCAGAGTGTAAAGGGGGCTCGGCCCGGGGGGCCCAACCATCAGGGAGATGCCCACTGTCCTCCTGGGGCCCCGTCTAGTAGGAGCAGATATGAGGCTGGGGCCTAGTCACTCACAAGACTGATGGGGCTGCCCACCAACACCCATGTTCTGTGACGCACTCTCTCCCCAGAAAAGCTGGAGCACCTTGGCCTTTCCTGGCCCAGGAAGGGTATGAAACAGCAACTGCCCGAGCCCCTCTTCTGAATTGCTTACTGTTCCTGCTCCCCTGGAGGTGCCTGGTCAGGAGAGAGAGTCAGTGTGGGAAAATGGAGACCAAGGCCAGGACTTCCATCCTGTCCTATCTGTGCCACTGATTGGCCCCGGGTGCAGGTCACTTCAGCCTCCTGCACATGTAGGAGCTGAATGAGGTTACTTCTGGGCTTTCTTCTGTAAAGCTCCTGATGTTCTCCATCAGTGTTTTTGTTCTAAACATGGTGGCCATTGTCGTGTACCTAATCAGCCACATTTGCACCTTTTTCTGAATTTAGGGAGCCTCCCTACATGTGGCGGCAATGACCATCTCCATCAGGAGCTAATAATGCAACAGACACACTTCCCAACCTCCTTGACAGCCAAGCCCAGCCCCTCTGCCCCCCAAAGCTCCCTCACTACAGCCTCATGAGGGGTGATATCCACCAAGGAAGGGACCGAGCCCTCACCCATGTAGTGCTGGCTAATGGGCACACCCAGAGCCCCCACATCCCCCAGACCTGCTCTGGGTCTCTGTGCCTGAGCCAGCCAGGCCTGCAGGCCTCCTGAGGCCCATGACCCCGGCTCCTTCAGTGAGCTCTGATCTCCATCTAGCAGAGTGAGGTGGCTGCATGCACCCTAGCGTTTTGTTGTCCTGTTAGAGTTTCATCCTAGTGGTCACTTATCTTTTGCTCCCATTCTTCTTACAAAATGCTGGGGCCTCAGCTGGGCCCTGAGTCACTCAGCTCTGGAAGGAAGGCCACAGATGGCAGAAACCCCCCAGGGACAGGCCTGAATGGGCAGGCACTGGGAGACCCTGTGGTCGGGGGCTTCAGGATTTCAATCGACAGGAACAGCGCAGCTGGCTTAAGTCAAGAAGGAATGCTGTTGAAGACAGAACAGCAGTTCCGAGTCCAGGCCCAGCTGGTCCAGGGCCCCAAGCATGATGTGTGGTCCATCGTAGCCCAGCCCCACTTCTGGAGGGGCTTCATCTTCTTACAGCTGATGATGTCAGAGGAGGGATAGACCCCCGTCTCTTAGCAAAGGCCCAGGGTCAGCTGAATGTTGATGTCGCCACCAGCCCCTGAATGGGACACTCAGGAGAGCCCTCCCCTGAGAGCCCAGCCTTGCTGGAACCACCACCCTCCCAGCTCGGGCTTCAGCTTAATCACCGCAGTCTTCATTTCTGCAGTATGGAACGGCGCACACAGACAGAAACAGCTGTGTATAGCTCTAAAGTCCAAATGATGATGTGGTGAAAACTGTGCACTCGCCATCCAGCCCGAAAACCAGAAGGAGGAAGGGAGCAGGCCCTCATCAGCACCTTGAGCCCTGACTTCCCAGGGGAAGCGAGTCCTCCGCATGGTGCGCCTTGTCGCCTCGCTGTCCCTGCGCTCACACACTTGGAACCCGTCCACACTCCCGTGTTGTCCTTCGAACATCGGCGCTGCTCTTCCCTCGAGACATGCCCGTGCTGATGCATGGAGGTGGCGTTCAGGTTCCCGTGCAGGGACGGGCTGAGGAGCTTCCTGCCAGAGACCCACTGCTCTGGTTTGTTTTCTCCGTTTTCCAGGGGCCTGAGGTGAGCCCTGGGCAGTTCATGCTGCAGCAGCGCCCTGTTTGTCCTCAGGAACTGGCCTCTGTGTTCTGGGAGCCCGCAGGACGTCCGGTCAGCCAGGGCTGGAGCTCCCCAACCCCAGGCACATGTGGACACTCACGGGCACCAACAGTTAGGAAAGGTCGTGCCCAAACAGCAGCGGGAGTCCCAGTGACCTGAAGCACGTCTGCACCCTGTACCAACAAGAGCGGTCATGTTCTCCAGTTCTGAGTTCTCCAGTTCTGAGCTGAGTTTCTCCAGCTCTTCATTTTAGGGCAGAAAAGGACACAATATACAACCAGAACACCTAGGGCAGTTGCCTGGGTCAGCGCCATCTCAAGGCATGATGGTCCCATCATCCACCTCCGTGATGGTCTCAGCGCCTCCGTGTATCGGCAGTGCCACCTTCCACAGGCTGGGTGGGGCCGAGTGCAGACAAGTGCCCAGCAGGGCATGTGTGGCCCTGGGGACTCAGAACAGAGACAGCTAATGGGCAACACCTCTCCCTCCCCAGGAGGCAGTAATGGCCCCTTCCTGTGCGGGAAGCAGACCACATTCGAAGGTGGAATGAGGGAGCCTGCGATTGTGTGGTGGCCCACGCACATCCCAGCAGGCCAGGTGAGTCAGAGGTTGGCCACATGGCCGGGCCTGCGGTCACTCTGGGGTGTGGAGACTTGGCCCCTCGTGGGCCTGCTCGCTCCACTGGCTGCTCTTCTCCAAGCAGGGTGCTTCCTGAGGGAGACGGCTAGTGAGTGAAGTGTGCGTGGGGTGGGCACCAGAGTGGTCTCCCACTGCTATGGCATGGGGTGCTCGTGGCTGCCATGGGGGAGGAGGCGTCTGTGGTCAGTTAATATGGAAGCCCTGAGCATCACTGAGTGGAACCGGTTTCTTTCCCTCGGGACCTACAGAACCCTCCTCAGTGTGCTGATGAGTATAGTGAACTTCTGGAAGGGGCAAAGAGCAAGCTGAGTTATTTAAGCCTTGTTTGGCCATAGAACCTTTGTTTCCAAAGTTCACCTCCCAGGCCACTGTTCCACGGACACACTCCCAGGGACCGCAGCAGCCCGGCCGTGTGGTTGGAATCTGCCTGCAATGCACGGTGCAAACCGCAGGGCTGGGCAGCCCGGTCCTCTTGCTGGACAAGGTGCGTGTCCTGCTCCTCAGAGCCCTCACTTGGTCCCCAGCAGCTGAGAGCGCAGGGTCTTCTGTAACCAGGCACCTTGACTGACGCGCCCTTGAGGTGTCCAGACTAACGTTTGTAAGCACGTGGGCCAGTGTCTCAGCTGGTTCTCCCTTCCAGTGAGCTTCCCCGGAGAACACTGTCCACGCACAGTGCCGGTGTCAGCCCAGCCCTCACAGCAGCGCCCTGGGGGGCCTCTGAGTCCTGTGGCTACTGGAACAGTAACCACAGCAAAGGGCTGGAGCCGCACACCTGTGTGCGCTCTCAGTCTGGGGGTGGAGTCCAGCACCACCCCCCGGGGCCAGCTCCTCATCTTTTCCGGCTTCTTGGCCCTTGACCCGTCCCTCCTATCGTCCAGGCCTGTGATGGCCGTTCGAGTATCACCCTGTCACCCTGACTCTGGCCCTCCTGCCTCTCTCCCAGTGTTAGGACCCTCTGATCCCCTGAGCCCACCCAGGTGTCACCAGGCAGGGGCCTGGCCCTGAGCGAGGCTGTCTAGGGCCAGCTGGAGTGTGTGGGTTCTTGATTTCATGTAGGAGAGATTTCACAGCATGAGTCCAGGAGGCTATGAGGGCACGTTTATTAGAGCTGTGGACAGTGAAACACGGAAGGACATGGAGGCAGCAACAGGAGAGCCTGGGCAGGGCTGCCTGAGCTCACTGGGAAGTCAGAGAAGAGGGGGCCTGGGGACAGGTTCAGGGGATCAGCCTGGGACAAGCTGCCAGCTGCCCACTGCCTAGAGTTTAGGAGACGTGTGCCTGTGGGGAAAGAAGTGGGGGCAGAAGGAGGGAAAGGGAATAGCAGGTTCTGCTCCCCAGAGGGAGAGCGCGGGCAAACTGAGTCCTTTGTCTTGAGGCTTTTATCTCTCTCTTGCAGATGGGAATCTTGGGGGAAGTCTCAGGGGAGGGTTGCAGGAGAATATTCATCAGTTCTCCAGGTGTGTCCTTTCAGGGTTGTGATCTCCACTGATTGGTCAGTGACAGGACAGGGGGTCTTTAGCCATTGTCATTGGTTCTGGCGTCGCCCCCCTGGTTTTGCTGCTTTTCTGGGCCTGGAGCTGAAACACAGCTGAGGCCTAGATGTTGTCTCCAGGGAAGCGACTTTCGGTACCTGGCCGTAGAGTGCTCAGCCAGTTGGTTCAGCCGCCTGTCTGTTTCCCCATTCCACTTGCCAAGGAATTTCCCTAGCTTCTCACTATCCTGTCCCACAGGGAACCAGGATCAGCCCCTGTTTAAGGTTAGCTGATCCCCTTCTGTAGTAGGGGTGTCCAACCTTTTGGCGTCTCTGGGCTGCACTGGAAGAAGAGTTGTGTTGGGCCACACATGAAATACATTGTGACATGTAATCACAAAAAAATCTCGGTGTTTTAAGTAAATTTACAAGTTTGTGTTGGGCTGCATTCACAGCCATCCTGGGCTGCACGTGGCCCACAGGCCCAGGTTGGACACCCCTGGTAAGGAAAATATTCAACAGGGTCCAGAGTTGGGGCCTGCCCAGAGCCCGCCCAGCTCTTTCACTCCTGAACGCTGGATCTGGGGGCAGGAGTCGGGTCAGCGGGGAGAATTCAGACAGCCTGTCACCATTATCACCCCACTCTACAGGTCAGCAACTGAGGCCCAGCGAGAGGCAGTCTCTTGTCAGGAACCCCCAGCTGGCAGGTGGCAGAGCTGAAACAGACTCCCAGGTGTGGGGGGTGGAGCCCACCCTCGTCCCCCACCCCGCCCCCCACTCCCTCTTGCCTAGGACCCCTTTCCCCACCTGCTCTGCCCCCAGGGAATCTCCAGCCTTTGGGATTCTCTGCCTCTTGCCTGCCTGGCTCCCTGCCCCTCTGGGCCCTGCTCCCTGGAGGAGGGACATTGCACAGAGCTGCTTGCTCAGCCGCCTTCCCTGCACTGCGTTTCATGGCATGCACTGAAATTGAATTAGACGGTGCTATCAGGCCTGCACCCTGTGATAACTATGAGAGGATTTTATTTAAAAACACCCTGCCATTTGTCCAACCAGTTTCAAATATTTAACTCTCCCCTTCACGCCTGGCGGGGTGACTTTATTAATTGTAGCCTTTGATTCCGAGTTAAGTCTTGAAAGTGCTGATAACAGCCTCGGTGACTTCCTGCCACCGGCCCACGGCAGACAAATTGCATTTTCTTAAAGGCATTACGTGCACATTGAGAGTCTCTATTTTTCAGAAAGAGCATCTTCCATGAGTGCGCCCAGCTGGTCTGTGCTGATATGAGGACTTCAGATATCCGCTCCTTCCCACACCACCCCCACCCAGCATCGCAATCTCTCCTCCCTATTTATTTTTCCAGAGGGCTTAAAGTATCTGGATTTCCCCTCCTTTTTCTTTCTTTCTTTCTTTTCCTTCCCTCTGTCCCTTCCTTCCTTCCTCCTAAAAAGAAAAGTGAGAAGAGAGGGGGGCTCCCTCTCTCCCCCAGCTTCAGGTTTTTTGAGCCAAATGTTGACCTCCATGCCCCAGCCCACCCTGGGCTGCAGAACAGACGACCCAAGTGGCCCTGGCGCCTGTGCTTGGTTTCTACAGCTCCCCCTTGTGAGGAAGAAAGGGAACAGATGTGCCCCCGGGTGTGGAAAGAGCTGAACTGGGCAGTGACTCAAGTTCTCGGACAGCAGGAATGGGGGGTGATGCCTCACCAAATCTGCCAGCAGGCTCTCGGGGGCTCTCCCCACGGACCCAGCTCTTGCCTGATATCCAGAGTCCAGGAGGGAAAGAGCTGGGTGGCTCCGGACAGGCAGAGCCACGTGCGGGAAGCAAACGTGCACCTGGCGCCGTGGGCAGCCCCTTGCCAGGGGCAGTCTGCCCCTAGGCCTGTCCAAAGGTTACCTCCCCCTGGCTCTGCAGAACTGGACCATTACGTTTGGCGGGTGCGGCCTCTGGGAGAAGGGCCAGCCTCACCCCCTCCCCAGTCCATCTGCTCTGTCCGTCTGTCCTCTCCCCCACCTTGCTCTGCATGTTGCTCTGGGCCATGAGGGTTTTTTTTCTACCTGCACTTGTACCCGACTTGGGGATTCACAGTGTCAGCGTTAAAATGGCATGACAGCCGGGCTCAGAGAGGGCAACCTCCTGACGTGGGACGCTGCTGCTGGTGGCTCCCGAGGGGGCTGTGTCTGCTCCTTTCTGTCTGGTTCCCACTCACAGGCACTGGGCAGCAATGAGGGCTCGGCACTGGGGACGTGACAGGGTCCTGCCTGTCTGGGGTCACACAGCTGGTTTGATATCCCCAAGGCCACTCTTCCAATGAGGAGAGTTGTCCCTCCCTCTCAGGCCCTGAATGGGAGTTGTGCAGTGGCCACACTCAGCCGGACACCCGTGGACATAAGGAACTCTAGGAGGCCTGGGGTCAGGTGGGATGGGGCCAGGCTGGGTGAGGGGGACAGGGCTGGGTGTGTGCAGACACGTGTGCGTTATGTTCTTGTGTGTGGGCACATTGTAAGGGGCAGGACTGCTGGCACGTGTGTGTGAGTGCACGTGCCTCTGTAGACCCAGCTGGACAATAGCAGGACACACACCCAAGGGCAGGGTGTCCTGAGCTAGTGGCCATGTGTGTCCATTTCAGGTGAGCCACCAGCTGGGCAGCATCATGGACCTCTTCACTACCAGCCTGTCCCTCGCGGGCCTGGAGCCACCCAGCGACAGGGTGATCGATGGCCTTGATCTCCTCCCCACCATGCTGCAGGGCCAGCTAACAGACAGGTTAGTTCTTACCAGGTGCTCTCCCCTGCCCAGCCTCCCAGCACTAAGTGACCCAGTGACAGAGCTGGAGCTGGCTGACAGAGATGGTTTCCTCGCCCGGCTGGCTTGGGGCAATGGGAGACAAGACCTCTGGGACCTTCTGGCATGAAATGCATCCTTCCTGTGGTGTCCATCACTTCTTCCCTGACCATGAGAGCAAGGAGGGAACATCCCTCTGCCGGAGTGACCAGCTACCGCAAACCTCTGTAGCCTGGCCATGTCCTGCCTTCCTCCTCTGCACCAGAGTGCTTCATGTCCAGTCTGCTTCTCTTCAGCTTGAGCTTGAGACCTGCTAGCCATTTTGGGTTTAGGGCAGGGATTAGATGGGCTTATGTTGTTTTTTTTCCACTGTGGGGTAGGGAAGTCCCAGAGGCTGTGGGCCCAGTGAGCCGTCTGCCCCTCAGCGGGACCGAACTCTGGCAGCTGTCTGCTGCTGCCTCATTCTGTGCCTGGCCTGCTGAAGCCAAGAACGACCGGCACCATGGGCTCACCCCACAGCCTCAGGAGCTTCGCAGCTTGTGCCCATGTGATTTCAGCATGGTCATTTCTGTAAAACCTCAGCCCTGACCGTGTGCCCACAAGCTTCTCACGTCGCCTGACCCTCTCCTCCCTCCCTGACAGGCCGATATTCTATTACCGCGGCAACACACTGATGGCAGTCGCCCTCGGCCAGTACAAGGCCCACTTCTGGACCTGGACCAATTCCTGGGAGGAGTTTAGTCAGGTAGGGAGGCTCGGAGCTGTGGGCTCTGCACCACCCCCATACCCTGTCCTTGAGGAGGACACAGCTGGGCAGAGAAGCCTGGCAGGAGCCTTCTGTGGAGTGGTGACAGCCCGTGGTCTTGTGCTTTCCACCTTGTGTGTTTATCTGTGGCAAGAATTTGGGGCGCCGTGGTGTAGCTACAAGGATCCTGGGCACCCCACCCTCTCAGGCCACCCAGCGCCTGGGGAGAGGAAGCCTCTGGGCAGTCTCAGGCTCAGATCCAAGCCGGACACCTCGAAGTCCAGGTGAACCCAGGGTGCCTTCCCCTGAACCCCTCCTGCTTGGCCCCCTCCAGGCCCGGCCAGGGGCTTGGGGCCCCCTGAAGGGCTGTCACAGTGTGCGCATCGCGGTGTCTGCTCCTAGGGCTTGTGGGTGAGATGCCACACACACGCGGGGCCCCAGAGTTCTCAGCACCTGTTCTGTGATTCCTGCTGCATCTCAGGGCACCTTTTCACCACTGCCTGTCATGCCTGCCACTGCCTCCTCCTACACAACCCCTCCCTCCCAGCATGCAGGTCTTTAGACACAAGAAAAGCCTGCTAATGTGCCTTAATTGGGAGGAAAAGCAATTTAAGTTAGTGAAAAACCCACGTACTGGAGCACTCCGCACCACTTGGGAGGCAGATTGGAGATTTAGTGGCCCCGGGTCTGGCCCCAGGCTGAGTGGGCGGCACAGCCAGGGGCTGCCCGTGTGGTGCCCAGACCCAGTTCCTCGTGCAGACGTGGGCACTTGGGCAGAGCCGAGGACAGTGTGTGCTGCTTCCACGTGGCCCAGTGCCTGAAACGTGCTCTGGCATGGGGAGGGCTCAGCTGGATCGAGGAAGCCTTTGCTTCTCTTCTGCCCTCTGAGCTCCTGAGTGTCCTGTGGGCCTCACAGACTTTGTGACAACAACCCCCGATGTGGCCTCTTCTGGACCTCGCAGTGAGCAGCATGGCAGAGCCTTGTCCCCTAGCCACACTGATCTCCCCAGGCCCCACTGGCCCTTCTGGCTTGTGGCCATCACCTGCTGTCCCTGTTCCCCGACAGGCTGGGCCATGCCTGGCTTACCCTTTTAGATGCCCAGGGGCTGAGAAGCCGTAGGCGCACCCAGAAGGGGCCCAGGGGCTGGCAGTCTGGGGTCCCTAGGGGCCAGCTGTGAAGCCTCGCTTCTCCCTCCCTGCCCCTCCTAGTCACAGCCACAGCCCCCACCTGGCCGCTAGGGTCCCCATCGTTGGCTGCTCGGGAGTCTGGGAGGCCGGCTGGCAGGCGTGGCTGGCACTCTCGGGGCTGTCCCCTGGGCCTCCCTGTGGCCGCGCGGGCTCTCAGGACAGGTCCCATCAGCCCCAACCCAAGTGAGACCATCCAGCTTCTACCCACCTGGGACTCAGAAGGGTATACGGCCTTTGTCTCTCAGGAGGTAAAGCACAGCAACCCCTTCCTCCCGCATGTGCAGACATCAGGGGAGGCCCTCCCTGCGAAGGTGGCTGCTGGACACAGGGTCCGGCTGTGGGTTCACTGCATCACCATGCACTCACGGGGAGGGCTGCACTGTGGTTTGATGGCCCTTCTTCCCCCAGGGATCAGCAAAGGGGTCAATAAAACTAAGGGGTACATGAAGTTGGAAGGGCCCCATGGCCATCAGCAGCTCCCCTGAGTACCAGGGGAGACTTCAAGCCTCCTCCAGATGATTAACACATTAGGGACAGCTCTGTTCAGAGGCCACAGAGGGCCTAGCTGGGTCCCAGCAGCCAGTCCTGGGCTGGTTCTGCCCTGAGGGAGAAGCCTGGAGTATGGCCTGTGTGTGTGCCAGCCTGTGGTCCCTAGGTCTGGGGGTCACCTGAGTGGACCTTATTCACTTCCTGGCTATATGCTTATCCTGGGACATCGCACCCCCTGTAGGAACTCCCTCCCCAGTCCTGGGGTCCTGCTGTGTAGCAGCCACCAGCCTAAGCCCAGGCCTTCCCTCTCCTCAGGACTGTTGGATGTCAGAAGCCACTGCCCCAGACACGCCTACGACCTCCCGCCATGGGGGCTGCGTGAGGCCCTGGGTGAGAGGCCAGAGGGAGGCACCTGCGTGCCTGCATTTCCAAACTCTATCCGATGGGCAGACCCCTCCCCCTCCTCCCTTCCCACCCTCCAAAACGCCAGTGCCGCACCCACAGGTTCACTTGCTCCAAGAGGACGGGGGGAGGTGCTGGGAGGTGGGAAGGCTGGCTCAGCTGTGATGCCCTAGGGTGAGGCCTCCCTCACAAGACAACAGTTGTAAGAGAAAAATCCTGTACTAATTTGCGGGATCTTAATTAAATAGCTGCTTTGATTTGCATCCAAATTATAATTTGTGTTTTCTGTCTAGACTTCGATACTTCTCCATGAACTGCTCAGCATTTTTACACTAACTGTGGTTACTTCTCCCACTGTTCCATCCACAATTGCTCTCTAGCAGTTCTGCTCCCAGAAGGCCAAAGGGCCACCCTCGTTGGTGGCCCTGCATGCCCACTGTTGGTCACCCTCAGTGACTCGGACTGCAGCCCCTGGCTCGGGAATTGACTGCTCAGTGCAGATAAATGGAATTTCATGGGCGCCTAACTTCCCTGCTTTATTGAAAAGCATAATATTAACCGCTCCAGTAACCAGCTGTGGATTACAGACACACAGGGCTTAGAAACGGTCTGCCCATCAATGGCTCTAACACTTACAGAGAGCCCTTCAGTTGGTTACCGCGTGAGTCATGGCCACCTCTCCAGACCCATCGGTAGTGCCCTGTGTTGACTGGGGACTGACGCCAAGCCACTTGTGGGGCTCTGGGGTCACCAGTGCCTCAGGATGTGGCGCTTGTTCTCTTCCGATTCCCCCTGGATGGCGGGGGACTTTTTCCAAGTCAGAGAGACCCAGGAACAGCCTTAGGGACAGAGTTCCAGACTGCAGGCCACAGCTTCAAGGGAGCCCCTGGCCCAAGGCCACCTGGGCAAAGCTCAGACCACACACAGGTGACGGAAGCCCATTCCAGATGTGCATCAGGCTGTACCAAGAGGCCATGGGTGCCAAACCTGAGCTTTCAGGGGGCCTGGTGTTATCTGCTCTCTCCATCTCTTCCTTTTTTTTGAAGATATGAACTGTTGTCATTTTAGGGTCCCTGTCTCTTAACTTGGGCATATGGGTCACCCAAGGGCCATTCCTGTCTCTGTGTATCTTCAGCCTTCAGGCCTGCCGTCCCTCCTGACCAGTGAAGGAGCCTTGAGAGAATGCTGAGCCATGAAGCGGACTGAGTGACGGTGAAAAGCTTAGTCTAAAGGAGCAATTTTTAACCAGTACACTGCAAGAATTTTTAAAACGTGCATACCTGACTGTGTAGTCAGGGGCACTGACTTCTTTTCTCTTAGACTGTCAGATTTTAAAAAATGACAACAGCCGACAACAATAGCCATCTAGTTCAAATAAATCAAAATTATATAGATTTTTTTTGTCAGATTGGCAAAAAACATTTTTTGGTGTGCCGCAGAAATTTAGTAATTAGTTTATGTATGCCACGAAATAAAAAAGTCAAAAATTGCTGCTCTAGAAATTAGAGGTAATCGAGCCAGGGGCTCAGCTGGTTGGAGCATCGTCTGGTACACCAAAGGGTTGCAGGTTCGATTCCAGTTCAGGGCACTTACCTAAGTCTCAGTTCAATCCTCAGTTGGGGCATTTACAGGAGGCAGCCAACTGACGTCAATATTTCTCTCTCACATTCATATTTCTCTTTCTCCCCCTTCCCCTACTTCTCTCTAAAATCAATAAACTGGTCCACAGGTGAGATTTAAAAAAAGAGAGAAGAATAAATTAGAGGTAGTCAAGATGTGAGACAGGCTAAGATAATTTAAAGAGATTTACTTCCTCTCCCCACAAAAGGGGGTTCCAGAAAATCCAGGGAACACAGGGCATAACTGCTCAGCAGCCCTGGGACCAGGGGTGGTGGGAAGGCTCCGCCCTGTAAGACCCATCCTCTGGCCTGCTCGGGCCTTCACCTCTCGGACTCGTTCAGGATGGACTGGCTGGCCTTGCGGCGGGAGCTCCCTCAGAGACAGCGCTCACCTGACTTCCCGGCCTCTCGTTTCAGGGCGTTGATTTCTGCCCTGGACAGAATGTCTCTGGAGTCACCACTCACATGCAGGAGGAGCACACGAAGCTGCCTCTCATCTTCCACCTGGGACGAGACCCCGGGGAGAGGTACCCCCTCAGGTGAGTGCGGCATAAGGAGGCCTTGAAGCTGCGAAGGAAACGTTAGCCAGGCCCAGCCAGTGCAAGCACACGCCAGCGTGCTGAGTTTTCTAGAAGAGGGAGCATGCTGTGGACACTCGGAGACGGGTGAACGCAGGCAGGGAAGTGTGGGGCCTCCCTCCGCCTGGAGCTCTGAAACCTGTACTGCAGTTTTCCCCGTGGGGCACGATGTCATGGCCTTTACTCCCCAGGTGCCCCCATCTCCCCACTCCATGTGGCCCAGTGACAGACATGACCCCTGCCCCAAGCCGCTTTCGGGGATGGCCTCAGTGGAGGGTGATGGTCCAGGCGTGGGGTGGATGGGAACAACATGGCCACCCTCTTCCGTGACAAGCAGCACTGAGAACATGGAGGGCAGCACTGCCAGCCCAGAAAGACCCGCTAAGGGACCTCTCCATGCTGCTGGGGAGCCCTGGGGGATTCCTCAACAGCACCTCACTCTACTGCAGCTTCCTCCAGCTCAGCGGCCAGGACCGTGGGGAAGAAATGTGGAGAGCCGGTGGCGTGGATGAGATAACATTCCCCCAGTCCATGGCCACTGGGGCTTTTTTATAGGCAGACTGGTCAGGCCACACAGGCCTGCCTGGCAGCCTCCACGCCTTTAGCCCACCTTGGTGACCCCCTGCCCACAGCTGGAGCAAACCTGGACACCCAGGCTCGGGGTCCCTGTAGGTGGTCATGAGGACAGCGGTGGCAGCTGAGCCTCTGATAGCCCCACCCTGTGGCAATGCATACAATGTGGCCTCTAGAGTCAGATGTCCACCTGAAGGTCAATGCAGTGAGCAGGCTGAGGTGGACGAGGCTTGGTACAAATGCTGCCCCTGCCCCTCGCTGGTTGTGGGTGTGGCTGGAAGGCACCACTTCCCTGCCTCTGCATTCCCAGAAATGTGAGGTCATGGTGCCTGCTGCTCAGAGTGAGGACGTATGGCCCTCATCCACCTGAGATGGCCCTCCTTAGATCCACATTGTCACTACACAGGGATGCTGTGGCGTTCAGGGTTATTGCCCCAGCTTGACGCCCCCTCGGGCACCCACCCACACCCCCTACTCCCTCACAAGCTCACGGCACCTTGTTCCTGGGCTCCGAAAGAGGAGGCCAGGACCTGGGTTGGGACATGACTTGCCCAGGGTTACTTAGGGGGCATGGCTCTGGGCAAGAAGACCCTGGAGCCACCGCCTGGGCCAGAACTGTGCAGGGCTGAGTACAGAGCCTCCTGGAGCTTCCCACCTGTGCTTGCACCGTGTTTAGAGAAGCCTTGTCCCCAAACTGCTGAACCTGGTTAAGCCCCTCTTTTCCAGTACATTGGCCACGGATCCTGGAAAGACATGAAACACTTCTGGGACCTACTTTGAATATCCTGGGGGCTGTGTGTGGAAGGAGTGCAGCCAAAAGAGCAGGGGGCGCCGGTCTGGTGGGGAGGCCTGAGAAGCCGGGCTGGCCTGGGGGTGACAGTGTCAGAGGGCCAGAGATGTGGCAGTTTTGGCAGGGCCAGCCATACCTGAGAGAAACAGATCTGGGCCTCCTGGCCCGCCCACCCTATCACGGCCCTCCTAGCCTCACTGGTCTGGTGCTCTCTCGTCTCCAGCTTTGCCAGTACCGAGTACCTGAATGTCCTCCACAGGATCACCCCGGTGGTTCAGCAGCACCAGGAGGCCTTGGTGCCTGGGCAGCCCCAGCTCAATGTGTGCAACCAGGCGGTCATGGTAAGTGGCTTATACATGGCTACTGATGCTGGGAGGTTGCCATTTCCGTGGGGGCTGTCCCCAGAACCATGCAAGTGCTGTGGGGTCTGCATGCCCCGGCCTGTTCATCTGTGAAAGTGGTACTGTCCCCACCCCCAACACACCATCTCCCATTGCTGTATGGGTGCTGGCAGAGTCCCAGTGTCTCAGAAAAGAGTCTAGTGACTTGAGGCGAGGTAGGGCACAGTGATGCGGCTGACCTGGCCAGGGCGCTGCCGCCACCTCCTGGCCACTGTGGGAACTGCCACAGCCTGACCACCCTTGGAATGGGAGAAAGTGGGGGACCCCCTCATACATCAACAGTGAACTGAAGACAAGTGGAAACAATGTGGGTCAGCCTCCAGACTTAAAATGAGCAGTCACTGGAGAGGTGTGTGGATTTACATGTGTGTGAGCACATGTGGGTATGTGTGAGTGTGTGCAGAGTGTGAGGGGTCCCCCACTTGTCCTCTCCATACCCCTGGCCCTCCTCAATCCCCGGATGGAGGAAAGGTCCCACTCTCTGTTATTGGCCCCTCCTTCACATACACCCACAAGCTCAGCCCTGGCCCCCATACTTCCACCCACCCATGCTTCCAGGCCCTCCAGCTAAGTCCTGAACCCCCACACAAACACTTCCAGCCCCCCAGCTCAGCCCTGGGCCTCATATGCCCAGCCCCCCAGTTCAGTACTGGGCTCTCCTCACTTCCACGCCCCTCAGCTCAGCCTTGGATTCCCCCACACCCTTCCACCGTCTAGCTCACCTCGGCCCCTGCAGTTCAGGCCAGCCCAGTGAGGACTCAGTGTGGCAGCCTCTAGGCTCCCGGACAAGCCCAGTCCCATGCAGCCCACTGTGGTCCTTGAGCAATGGTCAGCTGTCCTGCTGAGCATCAGACACCCAAGGCACTGGCCCTCCTGAACCCCGACTCACAGGCTGGGCCCAAAATCTGGTCTGCAGGAACTTGCTGCCCTCTCTGTCCTACCTGAAAAATCAGGAACAGCTTCCTCATGCACACCTGGCTGGACACAGAGGCCAGGCCCTCCCCACATGGGCAGCTGGGGCAGGAGAGAGCTTTCCCTTTTGTTGATGCTCCAACTCATTAACACTCAGACCTAAGATCCTGTCCCAGGGTACTGCCCCCAGTAATTCTGAGTCTCCTGACTGTGGCACAGGGACAACCCCTGGACACTAGGGGACGTGGCAAAACCAAAAAGACTCTCTCTTAAGGTTATGGGTCTTTCTCTCTTTCTGTTGCCAGGAAAAATATGGCCACATAAAATAAGTCCGCATGTCAAAGTACACAGCTGGGCTAGGGCTACACTGGAACAGGCTGGCTCTCTGTGGGAGAAAGGGTTCCTGACAAGAGCTCTCTGTGGGGAACCGTGCGGAGGTATATGGAGCCTGCCCACCCTTGCTGGAGCACGGAGCTCCTTCTCTATCACAGCGGGCTGTGTGCAGGCCCTGGTTTTGGATCCGCTTGGGAACACGGCCAGGGGTTGGAGCAGCTAGCAGACAGTCCCCTTGGGTAACAGAGGGCTCGGGGGTGGGCCCCATGCAGTGGCCACCCACGCCATAAGGCCTCACGCTTTTGCCCTTACGGGCTTCCTGTGCTGGCATCACCTGGGTTGCAGTGGAGACAGTGGTGGCTTCTGCGCCGCAGCCAGTCGAATAGGCTGGGTCAGGGGCTGAGTGAGGGAGCCATCTAGAACCTGCTAAGTCCAGAAATGCTCAGTGGCGAATAACTGCATATTCTCTTTCTGAATTTTCATTTTCCAGAACTGGGCACCCCCAGGCTGTGAAAAGTTAGGGAAGTGCCTGACACCCCCAGAGTCTGTCCCTGAGAAGTGCTCCTGGCCCCACTAGCACATGCTCAGGCCCAGGCCCTACCACTGGCCCTGCAAGTGCCTGGGAGTAGGAGAGTCTGGCTCCCATACTGGAAGAGCCTTAACTGCCCTCTGCCCCACCACCACCAGAGGATGTCACCTGCAGCCTGCAGCCGGACCTGCAAGGCTACACTGCCTGGCCCTGAAGTCACTGCTCAGCCCTCTTCCTGGCCCACCTGGTCCTGCTGCCTTGAGCCCTACATCAACCTCTGAGCTGAACACTGCGCTGCCTAAGGTCTCAGTGCTCCCACCTGTCTCTTCCCCCACTTGGCTCTCACCGCCTTTAGGCTGGCCTTGTTCAGGCCTGGCCTTCATCCTAGGACCCGGAGGGCTTGGCGCACCGTGGATGCTCTGGGCTGTCAGCTCAAGCACTTCAGCACCAGTGTCAGGGGGGCTGTGCCAATCCTGTGTTGAGCCCCTTGGTGCTGCACAGGGAGATCCTGGCTCCAGCTTCCTGCATCACACCACGTGGGGAGGCAGAGGGCCTCCCTGACCTGGGTCCTGCATAACCAAGGCCTCCCCCACCCCATGAGGACCGCTGATGCTGCTGCTTCCCTGGGACATGAGGATGTCAGCACCCTCGATTTTCCACCTTCCATAGGGACCTAGACCCTGGGCTCCACCCAGCACACTGTGAGGTGTGTCTCTCCCTCAGCCATCCTGACCGCACGCCTCCCCTTGGTGCCCGGTGCGGCAAAGCGCAAAGATGAGTCCTTGCGCTGACCCGGACCAGAAGAGCCTGAGCAACCAAGCACAGACTCCAAGGTCGTTCCCTTGAAGGCATGTGGAGCTCCTTCCATTGAACAGCTTTTCACATCTGCAGTGATTATCAGCAAGTCGGAAAATTATGAAGAAAACATTTTCAGAATAAAGTAACAGGCATTTAAGCTCTTGTTTTTTAAACTGAGATTATGTTTTTGGGGAATTGTCCCAAGAGTACCATGGTGGGGGGCTTCAGTGGTGCCCCCCTTAGCCTCCTCCACAGACATAAGCACCTTGCTCTCAGGGGTGGGCCTCTGGCCAGGCCAAGCATTCCAGCCTCCCGCCCCCGCCCCCCTCCCCAGAAAGGCTGGGAAGGGCTTCCTCCTACTGCAAACCCCACTCCAAGCCAGGCACCAAGCACCCTATGTCCAGGCCTCCACCACTGGTTCGGCTCCTTCCCTGGCCAGGCCAACCGAACCCAGGCTCATTGGTCCTCCCCAAACTGTGCCCCAACTCTGGCCCTCCCTTCCAGGCTACTGCACAGCACTGCTCTCCTGCTCGGTATACCTCCTTGCTTCCGTCCTCATTCACCCCACGTGCTCCTGGAGGGAAGGCCCAGACCACTCCCGCACAGGTCTGCACACACGTCCTCTGTGTGCGCTGCCACCTGCCTGCGTGCCACAGCCATGTGTCTGCCCCCTCGCATCTCTCAGTAGATAAGCCAGACTCGGGATGTCAGGAAGGGCAGGGCACAGCAGCAGCAAGAAGAGTACACACCAGAAGCATGGCAGGACCAGAATGCACCTGCCCCTGGCCTGGGAGTCCCTGCCAAAGCTTCCCAAAGGACCTGCCAGGCATGCTCAGGAAGGCCAAAACCAAGCAAGGGTTCCCCCTAAATCCAGCCTGGCTCTATCCCATCAACCTTGACTTGCACCTTGGCCCCACATAAATGTCCCTGAGGCAGGATGTGTGTGTTCATGGTAGGAGGAATAAGCAGGAGACTTCAGCTGAAGATGGCAGCATAGGTAAATGGATACTCGAATCTTCCCACATCAAAAGACATCAAAAATACAACTAAATTACAGAACAGCCATCATGCAGAGCCACCTAAAATCTAACTGAATGGAAGTCCTGCACTAGGGATTTAAAGAAGAAGCCACTTGGAGACCAGAAGAAGGGGCAGAGAAGGGCAAAGACATGGACCGGGCTGGTCCCACATCCACACGTGGCTATAAAATTGGAAGGGATATCTTGGCTGCAGAGGTTCCCCCTGAGGAGCAAGGAAGTCCCAGCCCCACACCAGACCCCATAGCCCAGGGTTCCAGTGCCAGAAAGACAAGTCCCACAACTTCCAGCTGTAAAAAAAACAGCAAGGATTGTGGCTGAGTGAAACTGGGCTTCTGGAGTCCCAGGCAGTTCCTCTTAAAGGGCCCACTCTCAGACTTAGACTCACTCCCTCTGAGCTCCAGCCCTGGGGCAGCACCTTGAAAGGAACCAGAGACATACAGGGAGGAACTGAATTGTCTAGAACCAGGGCTAGAGTTCGGAGTGGGGGCAGCTTTCTGCCAGACAAAACTGCTGGTGGAGGCCACTGTTCCTCTTACAAGGCCCCCCACCCCAAACAGAGCTGACAGGTGGGCACCGTATCTGAGTCTCCATCAGCTTGGCTCACCCAGTTTGCCCCACCCCAGTGATTCCCTGAGAACCTGCCCCATCCAAATTGCAGGCTCATTCATTTCCAATGGCTTTTCCATACAACTGGCCTCTTTTGCCTCATGCTTTGGACTTTCCTAAAATCCCTCAAACAAGCAGCATCTGGCCTCTGCATACCTCCAACCTCTTGCTAAGTGGCCCCAGGCCCAGCATTAGCAGCAGCTGGTCTTGGTTCACAGCTTGGCCTCTCTTGGGCACCTCCAAGACCAATACAAGTAGCAGCCATCTGCACATTGCTCTGGAGCCCATGCCAGGTGGCCCCAGGCAGGGTACAGGTAGTGGCTGACAATGCACCTCCCAGTAGGCCCCAGAGCCAGTGCACCCTCAGACCATGCTGGATTACAACCCCACCACCTCCACCAATGACACATTCCTCGCAGATGATTGATTGGTCTAAAGGTCAGTCCCTCCCAGTGACACCAACAGCAATCAAGGTTCAACTACAAGACAGTGTGCACAGCCCACATAGGGGCACACCCGGGACATCCAGGTTGGGTGACTGGGGAGGCTGAACCACAGAGTGGTACAGGACACCTACTGCATAAGGCCACTCTAAGTCCAGGAGATGGAGCAGCTCTACACAATACATAAAAACGACACAGGAAAGCAGCCAACATGTGGAGACAAAGAAACAGGTCCCAAATGAAAGAACAGAAGAAATCCAGAAAACAAAACTAAATTAAATGGAGGCAGCAAACTACCAGATACAGAATTCAAAATAATGGTTATAAAGATACTCAAGGAACTTAGTGAGAACCTTAACGGCATGACAAAGAACACAGAAACCATAAAAAATGGTTTCTTAGAAATGAAGGATACACTAACTAAAATGAAAAAATTAAGAAATGAAAAATAATTTACAAGGGGCCCGGCTGGTGTAGCTCAGTGGATTGAGCGCGGGCTGGGAACCGGAGGGTCCCGGTTCGATTCCCAGTCAGGGCACATGCCTGGGTTGCGGGCCAGGTCCCCAGTGAGGGCCATGTGAGAGGCAACCATACATTGTTCTTTCTCCCTCCCTTCTCCTCTCTCTGAAAATAAATAAAATCTTAAAAAAAAAATAATAATTTACAAGGAATCAATCAACAGTAGAGTAGATGATGCCAAGAATCAAATCAGTGATTTGGACTATAAGGAAGCAAAAAAACAAACAAACAAAAAAAACCCTACAATCAAAACAGCAAAAAGAAAAAAGAATCCAAAAATATGAAGATAGTGTAAGGAGCCTCTGGGACAACTTCAAGCCAAAATATGCATAATGGGGATGCCAGAAGGACAAGAGAGCGAGCAAGAAATTGAAAACCTATTTGAAAAAATGACAGAAATTCCTGGCCAGGTGGCTCAGTTGGCTGGAGCATCATATCATACACCAAAAGTTTGCAGGTTTGATCCCCAGTCAGGGCACATAAGGGAGGCAACCAATTGATATTTCTCTCTCACATTGATATCTCTCTCTCTCTCTCTCTCAAAATCAGTAAATATATCCTTGGGTGAGGATTTCTAAAAACAATAGAAAACTTCCCTAACCTGATAAAGCAAATAGATATACAAGTCCAGGAAGCACAGAGAGTCCCAAACAAGATGAACCCAAACAGGCTTACACAATGCCACACCATAATTAAAAGTGCCAAAGGTTAAAGAGAACCTTTAAAGCAGCAAGAGAAAAGCAGTTATTTAATTACTTACAAGGGAACTCCCATAAGACTGTCTGCTGATTTCTCAGCAGAAACTTTGCAGGCCAGAAGGAAATGCAAGAAATATTCAAAGTGATGAAAAGCAAGGACGTACAACCAAGATTACAATACCCAGCAAAGCTATCATTTAGAATGGAAGGGCAGATAAAGTGCTTCCCAGACGAGCAAAAGCTAAAGGAGTTCATCATCACCGAACCAGTATTACACGAAATATTCAAGAGTCTTTTTTAAGAAGGAAGGGGAAAAAGATAAAAAGGCAATAAATACATATCTAGCAACAATTGAACCTAAGAATTAAAATGAATGAACAAGCAGAACACAAATTCATACAGAGGCCATTTTCACCATTGTCAAATGGGAGACTGTTGAGGGGACAGATGAACAAGGTGAAGGAATTTAGAAGTACAAATAGGCAGTTACAGAATAGTCATGGGGATGTAAAGTACAGCATAGGGAATACAGTCAATAATATTGTAATAACTGTATGATGTCAGACGGATATAAGATTTGTTGGGATGTTATATAACATCTAATCACAGGGGTGTACACCTGAAACTAGCATAATATTGTATGTCAACTATAATTGAAAAATAAAAAGTGATTTTAAAACCCAAAAAAGAGCTAAAAAAAAAGAAACACAGGTCTTAAAATCGAGGTCTTAAAATCCAAGATTCCATCAAATAGAGAACTTCCTACTGGCGTCAGCTAGCCCCGCCCCTAGTGTCCAGCCCAACTTTACTCCGAGCTCGCTGCGGGTTCTTCACGCGCCAGTCCGCCCCTGCGCAGGCGCGGCCAGAGCGTCCCGCCGGAGGACACGTGCGGAGGCAGCAATGGCGGACCCTCAGCTGCAGCTGGTGGCTCGGCGCATCCGCAGCTTCCCCGACTTCCCGATCCCCGGCGTGCTGTTTAGGTGCGCGCCGGCGGGCGCGGGTGGGCCACCTGGGGCCGGACAACCTGAGGGCCCCGCTGGGCGTTGGGCCCCGCCGGCCTGGGCCGTTGTCCCGCGCATAGAGTGGGGCTGTCGGGATGCCGTGGGATTCTCCCCAGGGTACCGCCGCCTGCACGCGGGTCCCTGTTCCCAAAGTTACCGGGCCTGTGCTTGCGCGCCAGGGACATCACTCCCCTCCTGAAGGACCCGGACTCCTTCCGCGCTTCCATCAGCCTCCTGACCAAACACCTGAAGAAGACCCACGGGGGCAAGATCGACTACATCGTGGGCAAGTGGAGGGTCCCGGGCGTGGGACTCCTGTCGGACTCGGGATCATGAGGTGGAAAGGTCACTGGGTTTGGGCCAAGCCCTAGTAGGCGAGTTGTGTGAGGTTCCTTTCCCCTAAGCCAAGCAGAGAGAGGAAGGGGCGGCTCCACCTCTGCTCGGGGGAGGTCCTTGGTGGGGCTTCCTCGGGGGACCCGCCTGCGGGGTGCTTGGGTAATAACTCTGGCGTGGGCTGTAAGGATAGACCCGCTGCCCACTATTTTGCAGCCCTGCGAGGTGTAACAGGCCCCTCCAGCGGCCTGGGGAATGGCCTCTGCTGGACCAGTACTGCCTTGCGGGCTGTGGGGCTGAGGACAGCCTGCCTCGACGCCCCCCCCCCCCCCTCAGTTCCTGGTCTCCAGCGCCAGGGAATATCTCTAGGGAGTGTCTGACCAAAATCCTCTGGGCTGGGCACGCTATCTTGTTCCCTTCAAGCATGTATTGAGCACCCACCCTGTGCCAGGCCCTTGACCCAATGTGGGGCCTCCAGAAGGGAGCAGAGGAGATCAGGGAGGACCCTGGCATCCTGTCTCCCTGTGGGAGCCCCACCACTGACCCTCCCACAGAACCCGCCTGCCTTGAGGGCACCTCACTGCTCTTCCCTCTTCAATTGTGCGTGTCCCTCAGAGGATTCTCTCCGAAGCCCTCTCTCACCCCACCTCTCAGTACACTGTGAGAGATGGTCTGTCACTGCCTGTCCTGGAGAAGCTTCTGGGGCAGACACTGCTGTTAAGGACAAGAGTCCTGTGCTGAACGCGTTTCGTAGTTACTACCAGCCCTGTTAGAGATACAGCTGAGCTTTGGAAAGAGGTCAGGTGACTTCCCCAGGGTCACTTGGTTATTTACTCAACCATGTAGGAGGATTTAGTCCCTGGCCCCAGCTTCTCTAACTTGCCACTCTCCAGCACCAGCAGTCCCTGTACTTTTTAGGTCAACTTTCCCTAAAGGATGGATGTCACTGACCTTTTAGCTGGTGCCAACAAGGTCAGGCACCCGAAGTCACTGAGGCAACTACTTGTCATTATCCAGCCCCGACCCGTGGGAACCCTTATGCTGCTGTGCCACACAGCTGCCTCCCAATACTTTCTCTCTCTCCAATAGGCCTGGACTCCCGGGGCTTTCTGTTTGGCCCCTCCCTGGCCCAGGAACTAGGCTTGGGCTGTGTGCTCATCCGAAAGCGAGGAAAGCTGCCTGGCCCCACGGTGTCCGCTTCCTACACACTGGAATATGGGAAGGTAAGAGGGCAGGGGGATGCTGCCATGGACCTCCATTCCCAAAGGGAAAGGTGTATAGTCAAGTAGAGCTGCCACAGTCAGAGTGGACATGGGAGCTCAGAGAGGCTGAGACACTGGGCCAAGGTCACTCAGCCAGGAAACAGGTGGGTGTGTTGAAATTGGGACCCCGGCGGTAGCCCCTTGTCAGCTCCTGGGCTCCGCACACCAAGGCCATTCTCAGATGTGTTGACCACACACCTGCTTCCCATCCACAGGCTGACCTGGAAATCCAGAAAGATGCCCTGGAGCCAGGGCAGAAGGTGGTAGTCGTGGATGATCTGCTGGCCACTGGCGGTGAGGGTCTCCCCAAGTTTGTGGGGGTGGAAGTGCCTTGCTGTGTGTGAGAAGTGGACTAGGTCCTTGACACTAGTTCATCTGCCTGCCAGATGGGAGCCCTGGTGCAATGCCAGCTCCTTCTTCCCCCAACCCCCTGGGTGGCCTAGGCCACACAGGGGCCTCACTCTGCCTCTCCCAACCCACCAGGAACCATGCGAGCAGCTTGTGAGCTGCTGGGCCAGCTGCGGGCTGAGGTGTTGGAGTGCGTGAGCTTGGTGGAGCTGACGTCGCTGAAGGGCAGGGAGAAGCTGGGGGCTGTGCCCTTTTTCTCCCTCCTGCAGTATGAGTGACCTCAACACCCTGCCCACGCCAATTAGGAAAAGAGGTCCAGCCTCCACTGGCTGCCAGCAGGCACTCGCTGCCAACCTGGACTTTATCCAGCACCCAGAGACCTTCCCATGGGGTCCAGAGTACAAAGACCTGGAGCCCAGGGCAAAGCCAAGCCCAGGCTGCTCAAGTTCATTTATGGTGAAATGAGAACATGTATGACCAACTTTTCTAGAGTGGTGTTCTTCAGTGCCCAGGGTGGGATCTGGGCCTCAGGACCAGGAGGTGGAGAGGGGGTGCCGGGGCCCCATGGCTGGCCTGGGTGTGCATGTGTGCATTCAGAGCATTTACAGCAATTTGTGGTTCTCTTCTCTGGTGGGGGAGCAGATGCTGCTCAAATTGGTTTGGTATCCCATTGCTGCACCAGAAGGTGCAAACTGGATGGCTTAAACTTAAGTCCCTTACATGAAATGGCATCTTGTTTATGCCTTGGCCAATGTAGCCTGGTTGGAGCATCCCAAAACCAAAACGTGGGTTCGGTCCCCAGTCTGGGCATGTACAGGAGGCAGTTAACCAATGCCTGTCTCTCGTATCAATACTTCCCTCCCTCTCTCAATAAAAAAATGTCCTTGAGTGAGGATTTAAAAAAGAAATAGCACAGTATTTACATATAACCTCTGCACTAAATAGTTGTTACACTCTACTGTTTAGGGAATAGACTGGTCCATACGTGTTCCGTCCGGTCTCGGGATCCCTCCATGGGTTTGCGGGAGGAGTTATTCTGCCAACCACACTGTCCAAACCCATTCTGGTAGACAGCAAAGCCACCCCCCACCTGCACTCCTGCAGTCAAAGCCAAGGGAAACCAGTTTAATGACAGCATGCTATATGAGGTGGGCACACCACCCACACTGGCCAGAGAATTCTCCCAGGCCCTGCAGCTGGAGCCCAGCAAAGCCTCTGACACTCATGTGGACTTGGGAATGGGACAGCAAAGTGCATCCTGTTCTTTGAGAATAAAACAGGCATCCAGGGCCAGGCCAGGCCTTGGACCCACGTGTATGTTGGTGCACAGCCATCAGGCTCACAGCACCTCCTCAGCACGGATAAGACGAGCCAGCCGTTCAGTGACACCTGCCAGGTCAGCAGCCTTGTCCAGCTTGACATAGGTGTCTGTGCGGATGTGGTGCAGGCTAAGCCAGTCTGGTAGCAGCTCAGACAGGAGCTTCACGTGTTTCTCCATCTCCCCTGCAGAGAGGGGGCACCTGTGAGCACCTCTGTAAGAGGTGCACACAGGTGCTTCTCCCAGTGTCTGCCCCCACCCCCAGCACTTCCCCCAGAAGGACTGGGGACAGGGCAGTGACTACAACTTTCCCAAGGAGGTGGCTCTCCCACTGAGCCTGCCACATGTCCCAGCCCTGGAAGACACTGAAGCAGAGGTATCCTGAAGCTTTGTGGGACCAGAAGCCAGGGTGGTCTGGGACCTCCAGGGCAAAAGCCAGGTTTGCAAGGGAGAGGCTCAGGAGGTAATCTCAAGGGCACTGTGCCCAGCCAATGCACATAAGCCTGTGTGGAGAATGGTGCCCCTCACTGGGTCCCAGGGACACAGGGATTGGCTCCTGCCCCTGCACACACCTGGGCTCATGGCCACGCGGTAGCTGCTCACCATCCTGGCACAGGCCACCTCCATGGTGAGTGTTGGCTTGCGCTCAGACACAAACATGCTACGCAGCACCCGGGCCAGCTCGGGCAGTCGCTCGAGCCGCTGCAACCTCTGCTCCTGCTCTGGACGCCGCGTCATCTGTGCCAGCTGCTTCTGCATCTCCTTGGCCCGGATCTGCATTGGGCATGGGGAGTGGTCAGTGGACAGCTGGCCCTACTCCCCCCATCCCTGGACCCCAAACACTCACCCGCTCCAACAGGTCCTGGGACACCCCCTTTAGGGGAGCAGGTGGAGTGGCCGGGGGGGTGGCTGGCAGCGCTGGGCTGGAGGACTGGGGGCTGCTGGGCTCAGCTGTGTGCAGGGCCAAGTCACTCAGGGCCTTCTCCATCTGGAGCAGTCAGAGAGGAGAGCTCAGGAGAAGCCTCTCCTGGCCCAGCCATAGAGAAGGCCCCTCACACCCCATTTGCATGGACCCCCCCCTGCCCACAAGGCCCTCTATGTCCAGCCCAAGTTTACCCCAGAATGTCAGAGGCCTGTGTTGGGCACCCCAGGGTAAAACCCACCAATGGACGGCACTCTGAACACAGGGAGGGCACATCCCACTACCATCAAGGCCCATGGCCTCATGGAACTTGTCAGGTGCCCATGTGGGGGTCAGACTACCCCACCCTGGGAGAGAGGGTCCAGCCTCACCCTGGGTGACATCAGGCTTCGGGCTCGGGCCAGCACGTCCTGAGCAGTGGCCAGCTTCTCAGTAGTGGGTGGCTGGGGCAGCTCAGCAGGCTCGATGTCAGGCACTTCATCCACGTTGAAGCGGGGATGCCAGCGTGTCAGCTGGTCCTCGGGCACCACCATGGGGGGGCTCAGGGAGGCCAGGAACACCTGTCCAAGTAAGGGGGCACAAGACGACCCTAGGCTCATCTGGCTGGGGTGTGGCAGGGCTGTCCTGGTTCCCATCCCAGCTGGGCACCCTCAGGCATGAGTAGAGGACCCACCAGCACCCACTTAAGTTACCACAAGATTTCTAAGCCTTGCCCGGCTGGTGTGGCTCAGTGGATTGAGCGCGGGCTGGGAACCAGAGGGTCCCGGTTCGATTCCCAGTCAGGGCACATGCCTGGGTTGCGGGCCAGGTCCCCAGTGGGGGCCACGTGAGAGGCAACCATACATTGCTCTTTCTCCCTCCCTTCTACTCTCTCTGAAAATAAATAAATAAAATATTAAAAAAAAAAAAAAAGATTTCTAAGCCTTGAGGCAGCATCTCTGAGCTCCCTGCTCCTGTGTTCAAGGTAGCCCACCCCCCTTGGTTGGGAGCTAGGGCCAGGGTCCCTGCCCAGACCAGAACCCCATTCAGCCCACACCCAGCCCGTCCATATGACACAATGGCCCAGTGGTTGAGAGGAGAACTCTAGAACACAGCCTCTCAGGAGGGCACATCTCCTGCTGGGTAAAACGGGGCTCTGACAACAGGACAGAACGAGCACTGATGGAGGGGACGGAGCACAAGGCTCAGCACAGAGGAGGTAACTCGCACAGCAACGGCTGAGCTAGTCATCTTGGGGCTGCCGGCTCACCCTGTGGTGCTCCCGGACACGCTCCACCAGATTCTGGCTGAAGACCTGTCGTCGCTGCAAAAGGCGTGAGGCTGTGAGCAGGGGGGCTGTGTTGCCATCCTCTGCAAGAAGAATCCAAGCCTGAGCCCCAGGGCCAGGCCTGCCCAGTCGCCAAGCCCCACAACCATGGGTCTCAGACCAGAGGCCCTGTGCCCAACGCCTCACACCCGTGTTCAAAACTGCAGTGTCACAGGTGTGCCCACAGCACACTCACCCTGGTCCAACAGTGGCTCAATGGTGAGCTGGTAATCGGACCTCTTGACATGATCCTTGAACGTGGGGACATTGCGCTCCTGGCGGAAGCGGTAGGAGGCAGGATACACAGTTTTGATCTGGCCCACGTTGCGCTCCTCAAAGCGCCTGTGGGATGAGGGGGCCACAGGTCAGAGAGCCCGTCAGCCTCCACTGCATGACAAGGTCCTCACCCTCCCAGGAACCCCACTCACTTGCGCATCATGTCCTGGACGCCCTTCTTGACCTTGGCAAAGGTCACGGTCTCCGAGCGGTTGTAGAGCATGCCCACAATGGTGTCCATACTGCGAAACATCTCAGCCAACACCTGGTACTTATAGGGCAGCACAAGGCCAGGAGGCCCTGGCTCGGCCAGGGCATGGAAGCGCTGATAGGCAGGTGCCTTTTCTCCACTGCCAGGGAAGAAGCCAGGTGTTAAAAGAAGCATCAGACCCACACCCCCTCCAGGACCCAATGGCTGGCAAAGAAGCTGGGGATACCCCAGAGTTGGGGCTTGCAAAACTGCCCCCACAACCACTGCATAACAGATTATAAGTTTCTCATATGCCCAGCTCCCCATGACAAGCACTATCAGGGATGGAGTCAGAAAAGGGTGGCTTCCAACCCAGCTCTGCCATGTCTTGCCCCATCACCTAGGGAGGTCCCTGGCCACCCTCAGCCATGATTTTCTTATCTCTAAGAAACACATGATGACCACAGGACCTGGGGAGAACAGACATGAGGACAGGAATCAAATAATAACCGCTGACAATATTACTGGGAATTCACAAGGGCTCACTGAGGCAGGAATTGGAACCCTCTTACAGATGGAGGAGGTGAAGGAGCTAGTGACTGGCACTCCTGGGGTCTGAGTGCCCCATGGACTGTGCTGGCTCTTTTACATAGCAGCCCCAGCCCTGTCTACCCCTTCCCCTACCAGGTCTCCCACCAGCCTACCCTTTCCTGGGGTGCCTGACCACCCAAACTAAAACTCACCTTGGCCTTGATGAGTGCCCATGGGCCTCCAGCACGCTGGGTTCACCAGCATCATTCCTCTGGGCACTTGCCCTCAGCTCCTGGACCTGTGTGCCCAGCTCCCAGGCCCGCTGCAGGCACGACTTGAGTTCTGAGAAGGTGATTTTTGAGGGGACCTGTAGACACAGGGTGCTGTCAGCCAGCCAGCCAATCAGCCCATGCCCACCCCCAGCCCTTGGTCCAGCCTTCTCACCTTGTCCTCCTGAGGTGCCAGTCTGGGCAAGTTACCTGCTGAGAGGGCAACCTTCTTTGTCTTCTTGCTCAGAGAGGAGTGCTCCAGAGAGCTAGGGACATCCGGGGAGCCAGAGCATGGGGAAATAGGGGCCTCTGCAGAGCCAGAGCCAGGGACCTGGGGGAAAGGACCCCATAGGTGAACAAATGAATGACAAGACTCTGTGGGGTACTGGCTCTACACAAAGAGGATTTTCGGCTGCCCTCAGTCCAGCCTCTTAGAAGCATCTCCATTAAGGGAAGGACCTGGCCTACCCACCTGTTTGTTCTTCTCATGAGTTACAGGGCTTGACCCCCAAGCTAGCCTTGCAGATGGGCCTGGTATTTACCAGCCCGCCCAGCTCTGGCCCTCCCCAACATCCGTCAGATCCACCGGCTGTAACTTCTTCCCCATCACTTTTGTCCTCTCTAAACCTAATCCTTACAGTGGCCACAGGACGCCGGCCTGGTGGCTCGGACTTAGGTCCTGCAATAACTCCCAGTCTGTCATCTCCGCCCAGACCAATGCCCTGTCTTCCCACCTGGGGCCTCGGTGTACCCCCCTGGTCCATGTCCTCCCTCCGGGGTGTGTCTCTGCAGAAGCCCTCCCTGGCCTGCTCCCTCCCAGCACGGCCCCGGTCTCCTTGCACCCTCACCACATCAGCGGGCAACCTCAGCCTCCTGCGCGCGGGCGGCGCGGGTTCGTCGCGCGTGGGCTCTTCGCACGCGGGCTCGTCGGACGGGCGGGCGCGCTTGCGCCTGCCGCCCAATTTGGGAGCCCAGGCGTGGGGCGCGGGCTTGGCGGAGCTCGGAGTGCTACAGGTCGGCTTGGCCCTCAACAATCCGGCGCGGGGTCCCGGTCGGCGGCGCGCAAAGAAGTCTGTGAGGCGGCGCTGCGCCATGACGAGGCTGAGACCCGGGCCGGGAGCGGGAACAGGGCAGGGGAAGCCGGACAGCAGGAGCAGAGAAGCAGGACACCCACGTCGGACGGAAGTGAAGGCGCACTTTGCTCCGATTCTCCCGCCACCCGTGGCCCCGCCCCCTACGCGGGCGGAACCACCAGCGTGGGGGTGGATGGGAAATGGACGCACCCGGGCCCCTGAGCTTGAGCGCTCTTAGGCTGTGCGGGCAGTGCGCACGCGCCTCAACGCGGGTCTTTCTGCTTGTTCGCTGAACGTCCGCGTTTCAGGTTTCAGGGTCTCTGTGGGGGTCTGCGTGACATGGCGCGACTGGGCTTGGATACCAAGCCAATGCAGCACGGGAAAACGATGCAGTGTGTTTAACAGGAAAGTGTACGCTATTTACAGCTTAAATTTAATTATATTGCAGTAAAACTAGCTGCGCAGGGGCTCTGGGCTAGTTGGCTGGGCTGCGTGTGTCACCCGGCTGATGACCTAGCTGCGCACGTGACGACGGCGGGGCGCGCTGCGCGGCCCTCAGCGCTCCGTTAGCACAACCAGGGCTCTGTGCGCGGGCACTACAGACAAGAAAAGTCGGATCCAGATCGCGGCGACTCGTCCAAGGTCCCCCCAAGCTGGAGAGTGAACTTGGCGGGCCGCGGGGCGGAGAGTACAAATCAGAAAGAAAAATGTTATGAAATTAAGACAAACATTAAAAAACAGAATGATATACTTTTTAATTTAAAGAGTGAAATTTATTATGTGAATTATAGCTCAGGCTTTTTTTAATTTTAAAGAGTTGCTGTGAAAATAGCTGAGTTGAAAAGAAGTGTTAGTTCTTAAAACCTAAAACTTAGGTTGGAAAACTTGAGAGCCTGATGGCAGATAAGCAAGTCCCAATGCCCGTGTGATTCCAATCACAGAAAAATGCCGTTCCTCCGGTCCTGAAGTGGGTCTACAGATCTGAGAGAAAAAGAAATCACAGGGGTTGTCTTTGGGAAGGGTAAGGGATGTCAGAGGGGCCTCACTTTCTCAAGTTTTCTGTAAAGAGCATGAATTGTGCCTATTAAAAAAAAGTTTAACAAATACAAGATGATGCCATTGATGCTTGCAAAATGACAAGAGTGAGAAAGTTGGAGGTTGATGGAACAGGTAGGTGAAGTGTTGAGTTTCCTATGTGTACAAAAGGTACCAGAAACTAAACCCTTATTTTGTAAACAGCCGGTGGCAAAGTAAGCAGAACAGAAGGCAGTGTGGAAGGTTGCGGCAAACATTTTTAAAGCCATGTATTGTTAAAGTTTTGTTTTGGTATGTGTGCTGTGGGCCACCACTTAAAATTTATTTCTTAGAACAGTGTTAGGGGGGTGGAGGCAGGAACTGACCTGAGTCAGAGTGGAGCACTCCAAATGAAGCCTGCTATTCGTTAAAGAAGAAAAGCTTGCATGATTCCAAAACTGTAATGGGAGCATTATCTTTTGGCTCACAGCTGCTCATCAGCAGAGAGGGAGTTATCTACTCTCCCAGTGACATGGTGGCTCCCCACTCTCTGTTTCACATTTAGAAAATAAAGAAGCACTTGCTATCGGAAAGGTAGACGCACCTGGACCTAACCACGAGAGTTTTGTCAATTCCGGCTGCTGGCAGTCTGGCCCTGCCCCTGCCCTCTGTGGATAAGCTGATAGTCGGGATGCGACCGGCAGGCCTCGGGACCTCCAGAATCTGAGCGTTCTCCACCAACATTTCATTTGTCTTGCCGCCTGCCCACCCACAAAGCGGTGGAACCACAGAGTGCTGTCCTGGGCTCATGCCATCCCAGTGCTGTGTGAAGGGGTTGAAGGCAGGTCCCAGCATTGTGAGAAATCCAGGAGACCACCTAAGGAGGAGACTCGCTTCCCGCCTGGCCACCATGCAGCTGTGTGACAGGCATGCACAGCCAGGCACATCCACCTTAAGGGGACTCCTGGGAAGGAAAGAGTCAGGCACAACGTTGCAATCATTTTGGCCAGCCCAAGGGCTAGAGCCTGGAGTCAGGAGTGGGCCCTAGCAGCCCCAGATGGCTCTGAGGATGCGCTGAATCCTGGAAGGACCATCCGAGAGGTCTTGTAGATCTAGAACGTGAATGTAAAATGAGTCTGTCTCATGTGGGATGAGGGGCCAGAAACGTTAGTACCCTGGGGACTTAACAGTGTGGTCTACATTGACCCCTCACAATCGGCCAGCAGGAAGGGGGCATGCCACACGTCAGGGGCCTCGGTACCCTCTCCAGTGCTATGGCCAGTATCCATGCGGGGACACAGGGTCTGGCTGGGCCACTGTTACCTGTAGGGAGTAGGCCCTGTGGGGGCAGCACCTTCTCAAAAATTGCCTACCCCCCAACAATGGAAGGCAAACTGTATGACAACCCCCCACCCTCACCTCACAGTCAGAGCTGATTGGACGAGAGGTGCAGAGCCAAACAGTGAGATCCTCTCCTGGGACCTGAGATTCTGGAGCTGGAATCACCTTTCCATCTTTTTTGATTTCAAGAAGTGAGGTGGATTAGGGTGCCAACTTCCGCCATGTGTGTCTCCAAACAGAGAGGAGTATGGTTTTATTCCATAGTGCCAACACACAATAGAAAATATTAAACCAGTGAATGGAGAATTAGTGCTATGCCTTGATTTAACTCATTTCTGGCACATAGCAGGCACCCAAATATAGAGTGAATATGTGGCCCCCAAGAAGGTGTACTGGCTCTCTACTGCTGCATAACAAATCTCCCCAAATTTAGCAGCTTAAAATAATCCTGTTACCTCGCACAGCTTCTGTGGGTCATAAATTCAGGGGCAGGTTGGCTAGGTGGTTCTGAGTTAGGGTCTCATGTTGCTGTAGTAAGATGGCAGGTGGGGCTGGAGAGGCCTGGAATGGTCCCTCCCTCCCGAGTGTGGCACATGGGAAAGGTTCAGCACCCGGGGCTGGAAGAGGGGACTGTGTGGGTGTCCTCTCTCTCTCTCTCTTTCCCCGCCCCACGGTGGGTCTCTCCTCCTGGTGTTCAGCATGGCGCCCTCAGGGTAGCTCTGGGCTCCCCAGGTGAAACAATGAGAGAGCATGCAGGTTGTATTCCCTCCCCACACACTTTTATTCAAAGCCAGTCAAATTTAGCATTGAGGGCTTGTATACCAACTTTAGTGACACTGCCATTATCAAGTTCTGGTACCCCACTACCATCAGACCAGCCAGGCTATATACCTTTTTATGGCTGTGTCAGTGCCACTTCTGCCCTTCCTGAGACGAAGGGGTTGCACGGGCCCACCCAGGCTCACGGGGAGGGAATGTAGGCCTCGCCTCTTGATGGAGCAAGGCCCGGTCACATTGCAGGAAGAGCTGTCTGGAGGTGAGGCAGTGAGCTCCAGCAATGAAGTTCCACCAAGACGGGATTCGAGCACTGAACATTAACTGCCAAAATGCAAGTGCTTCCTGTGTGCCAAGCATAGTCCTAAGAACTTTACACGTATTGTTATGCCTGATTCACAAAAGCCACCTAGGATGTGGATGCTACAAATATGCTCATTTCATGGATGACGAAATTGAGACCAGAGAGGTTGAGGTACTTGTTTCTGGGCACACAGCCTCCAAGTAGCATAGCTGAGATTCAGGCCTCACCTGGCAGAGCCACCCCTCTGGGCTACCCAGGTGGTCCCCATCCTAGACCGATGGCTTGGGTCTTCCCCCACCAGCTCCCGAAAAGGCCCATCGACTTCATTTCTTTGCCAGCAGGGTCTGTTCTGGGACTGGCGTGTTGTTGGCATTCAGTAGTTGGAGGATGACCTGAACTGTTGGCGCACAGTGTGGCCTGGAGGACTGTCATGGTCTCTAGTTTGCTTTTCCCGCAGAGTTCTTCAGCCCCACATTCGTCAGTGGTAATGCAGCCTTGCATTGTGTCAGTAAGCAGCTATACCTTGAAGACCTAGGAAATCGTATGCTTCTCACTCAGTCTGCTTCTGCACCCTGGTCTCAGCCCATGTCCTCTCCCAGCTGGACATCCGCAGTCACTCCTCACTGTGTCCCTGTGGCCACCTTGCTGGGCTCAACTCTAAATTAGAGAATCTATGGTTTTAGAGAGAGTTTACTGAGGTTTCATTATTCTGACATATAATATACACACAGGAATAGTTCACAGTCTTCATTCGCATGCCCCCAGAAGCAGACCCTGACTCAAGGATTTGGGGGCAAATCAATTACTTGGGAGATAGTCCCAGAAAGTTGGCACTGGAGAAGTCAGACAGGGAAGGGGCCGATTTGCAGTGTGTTCCTGAGCAGGCGATCGCCGAGGGCTACAGCTGAGGATGGCTGGGCCTTCCTTTCTTCGGGATCTACGGAAGATGCTGTAGAACACTCAGCATCACCCTGCCTGGGACTGAGGAAGCTGGATGTTTGTACACAGGCTCCGTCCTCACTGGGTGAGGGCTGTCGTGGGGGTAATCGTACCTGCCGATACCCGTGGGTGACCGCTACCCGATGCGTGTATGAATCTCATACCGAGACACAAGGGGAAAGAGAGACCGGGGCCACGTGGCTGATTCCTCCCATCTCAGGAAAAGCCTCGTGGCTTGCCCAGCTGGGGTTTTTACTAGGGGCATTAGCACACATTTACATTGGATTGATTATTCATGAAATTAAGCAGAACAGGGGTAAGATTACTCATTAGCAGGGCATTAGGATGTAAATTCAGGTCCAACGGCAGGCAGGACCAGGTTAAGGTAATATGCAGGGCACAGCAAGCCAGAATTTTTTAAGATACATCTTTGCCAAATTCCTATTAGAGAATTCCCATTCCACAGACATGATCCACACTTGCTCACACGGGAATCACACGGAGCTGTGCTCAAAACGTGTAAATTCCAGAACATGCGTGTTGAAATCACTGCCACAGAGGGCTGCTCCCAGGGGCCTTAGCCAGCCCTTCATGCCTACACTGTGCAGGTCTGGACTGCTCCACCTTTATGCAGAGAGACCCGGGAAGCCGTGCTCACGAAGGGAAACTGCCTGCAAGTCACCCTCGGGTCACTTACCGAAGGAACTGGGGTAGCTACCACGAGTACCTGCTACACTCACAGATTGTGTGAGTAAATGCAGAAGCACGTATGTACAGTTGAGCAGTTCTCACAGAGGGCTCATGAGGTCAAAACTGTTTTCGTAGCCCTGGCCAGTGTGGCTCAGTTGGTTGAGTCTCATCCCACAAAGCGAAAGGTTGCCTGTTTGATTCCTAACCAGGGCACATGCCTGGGCTGCAGGTCCGGTCCCCCACTGGGGTGTGGGCAAGAGGCAGCCATCTCACACTGATGTTTCTCTCCCTTTGCCCTCCCTTCCTCTCTCTCTAGAAAATAAATATTTTTTAAAAAACTGTTTTCATAAACTTATCAAAGAGACTGTTCTTATCATCTGGAGAGGCTACTGGAATACTTTCCCCTTTGCCAGCTACTTCCTGTGTGAGGCCAGATTTTCTTCATACTCTGACCAGAGCAGCTCGTCACAGTCATGAGCTGTGATGTGGGGCAGCTGTGAGAATCCAGCTGTCGCCTATGAGGCCAGACATTGAGGAGGTTGGCAACAACAAATTGAATGCCACTCTTTTCACTAAAGTTTTTGCCTTGGAAACTATAATTTGTTTCATAAAAAATGTTACGGGTTTATTGTTGTTATTTTTAATGACTTACTATGTAAATATTTTTAAGCATTAGTTTTAATTTCTAATATGATAAATATTGATAGATATAACCCACATCAACAAAAGCCCTGAGGGGTACTCAGTAATTTCTAGGAGTGTATGACCCCTGGGGGAGAAGAAGGCCTGGCTCTCTGACTTGTAATGAGGAGAGGAGTATGGGTAAAGTCCAGGACCTGCAGTCAAATCGCCCAAGTGGATTCTGTGAGACTCTGCAAAGGTGGACTGCTCCTCTCTGAGCCTCAGTCTTCCGATCTGTAACAAGGGATGATAATACTTGGCTCATAAGGAGCTTATGAGGAGTAAATGTGGGTAAAGTGCTTAGCACAATGCTGGGACCACAACCACCACCATCACAGTCATCAACACCACTGTCATCCCCGTCACCATCGTCACCATCACCACCGTCATCACCACTTCAACACGCTCCCCAAGAGTTGCAGCAGGTTCTGAGTTTGGCCCTCAGCCATGTCTGACTTTCCGTACCGTCTAGAGCTCACCCAGCCTGAGTCCTGCCCCTGCCAGTCTGCCACCGCAGTGCACACATGGCCACACGGCTGCTCTTCAACGGCTCTGTCCTGGTGCCACAGCAGCACCACCGCGGGTGTGCAG
>PVJI01013720.1:0-46812 GCA_004026765.1 Micronycteris hirsuta
GGTGTGAGGTGGTATCTCATTGTGGTTTTAATTTGCATCTCTCTGATGGCTAGTGATGTTGAGCATCTTTTCATATGTCTCTGGGCCCTCTGCATGTCCTCATTCGAGAAGTGTCTGTTTATGTCTTTTGCCCATTTTTTAGTTGGGTTTTTTGTCTTCCTGGAGTGGAGTCATATGAGTTCTTTATATATTTTGGAGATCAAACCCTTGTCTGAGGTATCATTGGCAAATACGTTTTCCCATACCGTTGGTTCTCTTTTTATTTTAATACTGTTTTCTTTAGCCCCACAGAAGCTCTTTATTTTGATGAGGTCCCATTTGTTTATTCTTTTATGTCCCTTGCTCTAGGGGACATATCATTGAAGATGTTGCTGCGTGGAATGTCTGAGGTTTTCCTACCAATGTTTTCTTCTAGGACTTTTATGGTGTCATGACTTATATTTAAGTCTTTTATCCACCTTGAATTTATTTTTGTGTATGGTGTAAGTTGGTGCTCGAGTTTCATTTTTTTGCATGTAGCCATCCAGATTTCCCCACACCATTTGTTGAAGAGGTTATTTTTATTCCATTTCATGCTTCTGCCCCCTTTGTCAAAGATTAACTGCCCGTAGAGACTTGGGTTTATTTCTGGTCTCTCTATTCTGTTCCATTGGTCTATCTGTCTGTCAACACACAAAATTTTGTTCATAGGCACTCACTCTGGGTTCTGGTGGAGAGACGGTAGAGCAGACTAAAGCAATGTGAGTGGAGTCTGGGGTTTGTGGCTCTGGGAAGAGAGCTGAAGGGACAGCTGCCAGGGTCCCTGTGCTGAGTCCCTATCCCATACAACAGGCACCATCTTTCTTGGGTAAAACACTCCCTTCTGTGTGGCAATAGCCTGGGGGAAAGCAATATGTCTACCCTCTAGATTCCCTCTCACCCCACACTACAGAGCTTAAGCTCTGCTGGGGAGTCAACTGCCTTGCCCAGGCCATAGAGGTCTTGGCAGACTCAGGGGGTGTCAGTGACTGAGTTGTGTGGCTTTGGGGCAGGGCCATTCCTGCCACTTTCCCATGAACCTGACTGATGCTTCCCCCTTATGAGAGATCCACTAGTCCCATACTCCAGGCTCTCAGCAGATCCACCCTCTGGGCTCTGGCAGCCTCACCTGCCTGATTCCTAGTGGCTCTGCCCTGCTAAGGTTGAGGCAAAATATGGGATACACTCAGCTTTGTGACTTTGATGTGGAGGAAATGCCTCACATCTTACCTGAAGCCTGACCAACATTTTCCCATCATGAGAGATTCACTAGCCCTATCTTCCTGGCAGCTTCACCTTGCTGGGCTCTATCCCTTTCTGGCAAAATCTGGGACAGATTGAATTGTGACTCTAGGACCAGGACCATTTTTCCTTGCACTCCCGACAGGAGCAGAGCTCTCCCTTCACATAGCCATACGACCAACTCTTGGTCTGTTTGGGCCTGATAAACTCTGCTGGCCTCACACTGATGACTCCCTGAGACTCCACTCCAACACAAAGGCATGTGAGCACCCAGTGGGTGGCATCTAAACCGTGGACATTTACTGAGTGGCCTCAGACCAACCACTGGCACCAAATTTAAACCTGTATCAGTCTGGTGAACACCACTCACCTCTACTTTGTGTCTCACTGAGGACCTACCTCATGCAACTCGAGTAACACCAGAGGCTCTTTCAGTGACTGAGCCTAACAGACAGCCACAGGGAGAAGCAGGTGGACGTGGGTCTTGGGCTGACTTGGGACTTTGCATGTTCTGCCTCAAGGTTCAGTGCTGTGGTACATTTACACAATGGAATACTCCTCATCTGTAAAAAAAGTAGGAAATCTTATCCTTTTGGACACCATGGATGAACTTGGAGAGCATTATACTAAGTGAAATATGCAGGTAAGAGAAAGACAAAGACCATATGATTCATTCATATGTGGAATCTATTGAACAAAATAAACTAACAAGCAAAATAGAAATATACTCATAGAGAAAAAACTGACAGCTGTCAGAGGTGAAAGGCTAGGGTTGCTGAGTTGAAAAGGTAAAGGGATTAGAAAAAAAATAACCTCATAGACATGGACAACAGTATGGTGATTACCAGAAGAAAAGGGGGTGGGGGTGTAAAAGAGGGTAAAGGGGGCATAAATGGTGATGGATGGAGACTTCAGTTGGGATGGTGAACACACAGTACACAGATATAGATGATGTATTATAAAACTGTACACATAAAACCTATATAATGTTATTAACCAATGTCACCCCAATAAATTCAATTAAAAAGTTAAAAAATAAATCAATTAAAAAGAAAACTATTTAAATCACTTTAATGCTTTTTGAATTGGGGACTATGTGACTAAATAATTAAAACTATTCATGTTATAAAATCTAGAAATGAGACGAAATATAAAAATGTAATCACCTCACAATACCAATATTTAATAATTAGAAGCAGTATATTAGTTAGACATTTGCTCTTTGGGATCCTGTAAGATCCATTTTCTAATCTTTTCAAAAGTGTTCACCCTTTTTGTGGGATCCCTGTATTTCAGGAAAAGCGGCAGTCACTCCTAAATTTAAGGATTGCTCAAGTGGGCCAGGATTCATTTTGGTTCATTTACCTGGTTACAACTAATGGATCAGAGATGGGCATTTGACATAAGTTGGCCTAATTGGATGAATGCCCAGAATTTTTGTTGAGTAGTTGGGAAGAACATTTCTGTCTTCTTGGATGTAAATAAGAAAGCATGTAGCCCCAGAAACCACTGCCAGCCATTTGGGACTAAAAGGGGAGAAGATAATGAAAAATAATTCAAAACAGGAAAAAACAGCCAAAAAAATAGAAGAAAGGAAAAGTGGGCAGAGTGGTCTTGGTCTTAATATTTGAATACTCAGTGAAACCCCATTTGAAACAAACCCTACCTCTAGAAATTTTTCATCATGGAGATGAATAAAATTCCTTTATGTGTTAAGCCAGTTTGAATTATAACATCTATTACTTCTTACTGAAACATCATACCTGATAGTAAAATTAATATTGTGGAATTCTTATGCTATAGACATTTATGGAACTGTGTCTTCAGCTTAGACTGGCTTTTTATTTTATTTAATTTTTTATTTTTAGTAAGTCCTCCTCTGCATAATGATAGGGATGGGATGCTGGCAATTGCCTTCCTTAGCTGCATTTGCATTGCCTAAGATTGTGAAACTGATCCAAAATAGGGCAACTCAAAATTATGACCAAAAGAAAAGTGTATATTTGTTAGTGCCTCAAACTTTATTAGGTTAAAGTGGGAGCTGAATGCAACCATATTTTGTGACATGTAGACTGAAGGAGGAGAAGAACTTGGTCTAAAGGGAAAGAGAATAAGAAGCCAAAGCATGTGGAATAAGAAAAAATATAAAATGAGAGAAAGAACTCCCAGATCCATGGCTCCATCTATTTTGCTGTCAAAGTTTATTTTAACCTTGCTCCTAGGTGCTATGACATACCCTTTTTGCAAGCAAAAAAGAATATAAAGAATGATGATTTTGTTTATTTTATAGGTTTGCTCAGGGCAGATATTCAGTTGTGATGACAAGTATAGTTGTACTGGTTATTTAAAGCCAATACTTCTTACGATGTTAGGAGTTATAACTTGGGCATATTAAAATATATCTTTAAAATTGTGATTATACTTTTTAAAAAGCATTTAAAATATTACTTTATTAAAGTTATATTTAGGGAAACTTTCCTATTGTATTAAGTATTCTTTGAAATTCCAGTTTATAATGGTTGCATGACAACCACTATCTGGTATGTCATGCATTATATAACTATTACACTATTGCAAAATATTTAATTTGTTTCCAATCTTCAACCATTTTAAGTTTCTGCAAGAAATATTTCTTAGTAAAAATCTTGGCCATATTTCTGAAAATTTCCTCAGAATAGTTTTTAAAAAAGAGATTGTGATATAAGGCAGAAATATTTTTAAGGTTTATAATAAATATTGTTAAACAGCTTTTTAGAAAGTTTTTGCTAATTCTCGTAGAAATGTACAAGAATGCCTGTCTTGCCGTGCCATATAGTGCATTAAATATTTTAATTTAAAGAAATCTTTATTAAATTCAATATAATTTCTTAATTAGAGAAAGGCTCTGCTTAGAACTTTGTGCTTTGGTGTTCTGGCATATAAACATATTTGCTTATAAAAGCATCCCTTTATTTTTCTTCTAATCCTTCTCACATTTCTGTATTTTGATTCATTCTTCTAGTCCCTTCTCCCAACTTGGTTACAGTCTTCCAACTGGACTCTGCTTTTCAGCCCATGCAGATTAATTCAGTGGAATGAGGCGATGTTGCTTACAGAGAATTACATGAGAAAAATAATTTTCAGAGCCTTGTATCTCATAGAGTAACCTTCAGACCAGTGTGGATTCTGAACCTTGGAGTCAGAGTTTGGTGTCCAAGGAGATTTGTGTTTTTGCTGTTTATGTACTCAATGCATTTTAATGAAGAAAAGCAATATGGCATAAAAGACTGTTCTTATATAAAATTTTCAATGTATGAAAATTTTCACTAGGGAGCAATATGAGAAAGTGTGCTTTGATTAGATGTGTGTTTATGTTGGGTCATACTGGAGCTTCTTTGTGAGTGTTTCTGTGTGAGTATGTTTTGAATATATTGCTTAGTATAATTATCTCCTTCATTCTTTGAAGCCCAATATCAGAACCTATATTAATACACTATTTAAAGTCTATTCCACATTCAGCATTTCTTCATACTGTATATTTATTATTGTTGTTGTTGTTGTTGTTATTTGAAGGTACACTGAATGCCCATCATGGGAAAGGTGCTTTTTTAAAGATTTGCCTTTGTTGTTTAAGAGAAGAGGCACATTATAATTAAGTCTTCACTTGAATAAATTACAATTATAAACAATGATAAATGCTCGAATGAAGGAATGGCACAGACAACCTTGAGGGAATGTATAACTGAGAAAGATACTGACCTAATTTGGAGAATGGGGGGCAAGGCAGGGAAGACCTCTTGGAGGAAACTTTTGAGCTGCTATGTGAAGAATTAGTAGAAGAAACAGAAAAAAAGAGCAGGAGATAGGATGGCAGAATAGATTATTATCAAAGGGAAAAAACATTTGCCAAGGCCACAGAGTGGAAGGGGAGCATTCCTTCTTTGACTCTATTATTAATCAGCTTATTTATGGAAGTATTGAGTACCTACTATGTGCTGAACCTGAGGCTCTATAAATACAACATTGGACAAAATAAAAGGAGGCAACAAAACAAATAGAAAAAAAGTGAGTAAATATCATAATTTCAGCTAATAAATGCTATAAGGAAAATAAGGCAGAACTTTGTGGAAGGGCTGTTTTAGGGAGACAATTTAGAAAGGGCCTCTGTTAAGAGGTGTTTTTGAAACAGAGGTACAAATAAGGGCAAGAGAGCATCCATGTAAAAATCAATGAAGATGTGAGTGTAAGGCCTGAGGAGGAAGAAGGGGATTACTTTGTTCAAAGGGCAGTCTAATGGCCCATGTGGCTTGAGCATAGTGAGCTGAAGAGTTCTGTTTCGGGCAGTGTAGCACGTGCTGGTGGTGTCCCACCATCAACCCTCAGCATTCATTGAACCTCAGTGTGCCAGAGGTGTGTAACAGCATGCACCTGTAATTCTTCACCTGAGCGATTTCTCTCAAACCTGTGGTGCAGGGACCCTGGAAGTGCCAGGGAGTTCTAGCCTCCACAGCTTCCTGCAGCTAATGAAGGGGGCTTTGTGGGATAAATACTCCACCTTCCTCAACCCCTGGGTAATTATTAGGGGTATCCCAGCAGGATTGAACATCATTTCTCACATGAAGACCTGATCAAAATGTGTATTTTTAATTGGCTTCTGCTCTTTCTCTGTCTTACTTCACACCCCCCTCCTACTGCTCCCTAGTATCACCTGCTAAATAATTTGTACATAAGCAGTTTGTCTCAGAGTCTGTCTATTTCTGGAAAGCAAACCTTGTACCGGCAGCTTAGATCTCAGATTCCAATTTGCTATCAAAGTGAAAATGTTGAGCAGGCAGTTGAGTATGAGTTTGGAGCTCATGAAGAGCTCCTGGCTAATGACCAAAATGTGGGAGTCATTTAGTGCATAGATGGTATCTAAAATCATGGCTCTGGATGGGATGATGATATATCAGAGGAGGGAAAAGGAAGGCCGCTGTGATTACAGTATAGAGGGGGGCATGAAAAGAAGAGCCAAATTATGGAGCATCTTATAATTTGCATAGCACTTGAATATTTATCCAGAGAGTGAAACCACAGAGACTTAAGCCTGTGTAGTTGGACTCATTAAGTGTTGCTATTCAAGTTGACACCTACCTATTGCAATTCATATATTTTGTTCTCTGACCTTCACACTAACTGCCACGGGGATAGGAAATTTCACCTTGCTAATTTGGCATCCAAAATCCTTCCAATTAAAATGTGCTTCTTTTCAGATATCCTCACAATCTTATACACCAGAAAACATAATCCAGTTAATATTAATATCAGTCCCAGGGAAGTTCAGGAGAAATTTTTCCAACCTCACCCCACCACCAATCAGCAAACTGAAGCCAAAAAGTTGTGCTGGGAACTTTCTTGCTATCAGGGAGGGGTATGTGTGTATGGTGGGTAGAGGGAGTGGATCTTTGTGGACTATTAAACATAAAGTTGTTAGGTCAGCTTAATTTTGATTCTGTGATTGGAAAATACATTTGTTATCAGTTTGATCTGGGTCCTACTTTTTCAGGCACCTCAAGATCCCAATCTTCTTTAGAGTAACCAAAATTATATGATGGATATAACCCATTGGCACTTGAGGAAAGGCCAGGAGACTTTGTTGGAACTCAAAGCCACTTGTACTATAGTATAGTACTATGCAATTACTTTATTTTATTATTTTATTTTATCATTTTTTTCATTACCATTTAGTCCCCTGACTCTTTTCTTAACAAAGAGATTCATTTCAGTAATGGTTGAACTGAAGAAGTGAGGTTTTTTTTAGAGACTGTTGTATATTGTTTTATTCTTAATTATATCCAGGTTTAGTAACATGAGGAAAAGTAAGTGAAGGGAAAACTTTTCAATATAGGAAATGTGCCATCAGTTGAAGAGAAAGCATTTAAACTATGACTGACATAGATATAGAACTCCTCCCCAGCCCCAGTTTGTTTTTTAAAAATTTTTAGTAACTTATTTTTATTGTATTTTTACATTACCATTTATTCCCCCATACTCTCTTACACCTCCACTCACCTTGTTTCCCCCTGCAATCACCACATTGTTGTCTGTATCCATGAGTTCTTTTTCTTTTTCACTTCATGACTCCACTTCCTAACCCTCACCCCCTAGAGCTGTCATCCTGCTTTCTATCTATGAGCCTGTCTCTGTTTAGCTTGGTAGTTCAGTTTCATTAGATCCCACATATGAGTGCAATAATATGGTACTTGTCTTTCTCTGACTGGCTTATTTAACTTAGCGTGTTTTCCAGGTCCATTCATGCTGTCTCAAAGGGTAAAAATGTCTTTTTTCTTTTTTATGCACATGTAGTATTCCATTGATAAATGTATCATAGCTCTTTTATCCACTCATCTACTGGTGGACACATGGGCTGCTTCAAAATCTTGGCCATTGTAAATAACACCACAATGAACATAGGGGTGCATATATTCTTTCAACATAGTATTTTCAGTTTCTTTGGATAAATTCCTAGAAGTGGAATCACTGGGTCATAAGGCAGTTTAATTTTCAATTTTTTGAGTTAACTCCACACTACTTTCCACAGTGGTTGTGTTGCCAAACCCAACAAGTGGGGCTGTGGGTGGGGTCCTACCACTTGCCACCCACGAGGCAAATCTTCAAAGATGAAGTTTGGTGGAAAAGAAAGGAATCTTTTATTTAATGGCAACTTTCTACTAAAATATCTGGGTAACAAAAGTAAGGGGAAAGGAAAATTCAGAGTATGGCATCAAAAATAGTTTCATTACAACTACAACATAGGTTGAAGAACTGGAAATAACACAAGTATGGGAGACCGTTCTGTGTGGTTTGGGCCCAGCTCCCACTCGGAGGGGCCAATGGAGAGTGACACGGGGCCCACACCCATGGATGGGTTCTCCCGTGGGGAATCAGGCCTGCATTGTACCTAGGCTGCTAAAGACCTGCTTTTGCTAAAACTCCCTCACCCTGAATTGAGGCAGCAAACGTTTTACTGCATATCTTTAAAGTAACTTCCTAAAATCCATGCTAAACTTTCCAAGGATAAGTGTAACCAGTTCAACCACTTTCCCCTCTACATTTGCAAATATCCTTCTTTCTTGATGTATTTAGCAACATCCTCCCCTTTGTTATCTGTAAAAGGTAACCACCTAATGCAAACCTGTACATAGTAAATGAGGACTATTCTAGATGTAATGTACCCAGAAAGACAATAAAATCTGGTCAAGGCAAGGGTTGGCATGCTCTCGAGAGAATGGCCAAGGCATTCCAAGGCACTCTCCCCTTGAGAGAGTGGCCATGCCTTCCCTTTCCCTCCATAGGACTCGGTAGTCTGTGTGAATTTGTCTTGTGTCTCAGCCATGAAGCTGCGGACACTGCAGACCAGTGTCTGCATCACACAAGAACAAAAATTTGTTCATAGTACTGACTATTATCACCAAGGTCTTTGGAAATAATGGCAAGATTCTGTCTCACAGCCCATTCCCTCTAAGACACCCGAAGAAAAATCACCCTGTCACCCTCTGCCAGCTCAGTTCAAAGTTGCCCCAGGAACCTCTTTTCCCACCCAAAGTTATCATGAATGTAGGTGGATTACCTGGTTTCCAGTCACTGACCAGTTTCAGGCATCTTTTAGAATCTGAGCCAACTCCACTCACGGGCCAGCACTGGCCACTGTTGACAGGCTCACTGGTAACTGCTGACATACACCCTGCCGGGGAAAGACAGAACAAACTGCCTTTTTGCTTTCTGTTTCAAAAGTCCTCTCCCAGAATATCATTTGTGCCAAAAGCCGGTGGGAATGTCCAACCTTCAAATCAATGAGAGCCAGTGTTGGCCATATTTGCCTTTTCCCCTCTTCTGGCCACCATGTTTAGCAAGGGGGCAAAGTCTCCAGTCACAAATGCGCAACTCAAACCCCTCCACCATTTCTGGGGGGATGTGTCCCCCTGTTAGAGTTGCACCAATCTGCATTCCTAATAACAATGCACAAGGGTTCCCCTTTCTCCACATCCTCCTCAGCAGTTGTTTGTTCATTTATTGATGATAGCTATTCTGATAGATGTGAAGTGATATCTCATTATGGTTTTAATTTGCATCTCTCTGATGATTAGTGATGTTGAACATATTTTCATGTGTCTATTGTCCATCTATCTGTCCTCTTTGGAGAAGTGTCTATTCAGGCCCTTTGCCCATTTTCTAATTGGATTGTTTGTTTGTTTTTGTTTTGGTGCTGAGTTTTATAAGTTCTTTAGAAATTTTAGATATTAAACCCTTATCAGATGTATCATTGGCACATATACAAAAACATCCCATTCAGTGGATGTCTTTCAATGTTGTTGATGGTTTTCATTGCCTTGTAACACCTTATTAGTTTGATGTTGTCCTCTTTGTTTACTTTTTGTTTTGTTTCCTTTGCTTGAGGAGATATATCAGAAAAAATATTGCCATGAGCAATGTCCGAGATTTTGTTGCCTATGTTTTCTTCTAATATTTTTACAATTTTGAGTCTAACATTTAAGTCTTTAATCTATTTAGAATTTGTCTTTGTGTGTGGCATAAGAAGGTGATCTAGTTTTATTTTTCTGCATGTATCTGTGAAATTTTGCCAACACCATTTATTGAATAAAGTATCTTTATTCATTGCATATTTTTGATCCTCTGTCAAATATTAATTTATTATAAAGGTGTGGGTTTATTTCTGGGTCCTCTTTTCTGTTCCATTGACCTACATGTCCATTTTATTTATTTTTTGCCAATACCATGCCATTTTGATTTTTATGACCTCATAATATAATTTGATATTAGGTGAAATGATTCCTCCAACTTTGTTCTTCTTTCTCAATATCACTATTGCTATTTGGGGCCTTTTGTGGTTCCACATAAATTTTTGGAATATTTGTGAATATTCCAAATATATTCTTTGAATATATTCTTTTATATTCTATTGCTCTGTGAAATACATCATTGGTATCTTGATAGAAATTGCATTGAATCTATAGTTTGCTTTGGGTAGTAAAGACTTTATAATCATATTACTTTTTCCTATCCATCAACATTTGGGGAAGGGTCAGCTAAAGTTTCAAAGTGCCCAGAGGTCTGTTTCTGCCTGCAAGCTATCTGTTAGACTTAATCACTAAAAAAGCCTCTGGCTATACTCCTCAGCAGGGCTTAAGTTATACTCCTCTACAGGGTTGGGTGAGAAGGATTTCTGTGGGTGGGGTTATTGCTTCCCCCCAGGGTGATGTCTCATGGAGGGGAGTGCTTTGCCCAAGAAAAATGGCTTCTTTAGGACGAGGAATGACTAAGCACAGGATCTTGGTGGCTAACCCTTCAGCTCTCTCCCTAAACCCACCAATTCCAGACTCTCCTTGTATGTGCTACTCTGGTCTGCACACTGTCTGCTGGAGCTCAGGGTAAGTGGATACAAATGAAATTTTGTTTGTTGGCCCTTTAAGAGGTTCTCTGCATTTCTAGCTGTCTCTCCCAGGTAGATAGAAACCCTGTTGCTTTTCACAGCCAGATGTTATGTGGGCACCTTTCTGGTTCTGATGCCCTAGCGTGGGGAGACTGGCTTGGGGTTTAGATCTTACACTTCTTGGGGGAAACACCACGGCTGCTGAAATATCCCTCCCAAACTTCAGTGAACACTGGTGGGAGCCCAGCCAGCCCTCCTCTGCCTCAACACACTTCTTCCTACCAGTCACAATGTGGTAGTGATGTTTCTTCTGCAAGTCCTTGGTTATAAGGCTTCTCTCCGGTTAGTGTTCAGTTGATTAATCAGGATAATTTTTGTATAATTTAGTTGTGATTCCAGTTTGGTCTTGGGAGGAGGATAATGGTGTAGCTTCCACCTACTCCATTGCCATCTTGGATCATTTTTTTAAAAAATTTCTTACAGGTGAATTTAACTCTGCCCTGACTCAAGGAAATATTTAATGTCATTCTTATTTATTAGACCATATGCTCGGACCTAAAATAATCATAACAATCCAAATTTTGGACAGGTGAGTCCTAGCCCTGTTATACCTCTAAGCAAATTATTAAAACTTTGACTAACTTATTCTCCTATTGATTTATTGTACTTCTCAAGATTTCAGTTAATAGGGGGCTCTTGGACTATTTGATTTTTAAGAGAGTCCGAGGTAATTAATTCTAAATCCCTAGCATCATCTCAGTTTAACTTAATTTTCATATTAATAAATTCTCATGATAGGCTAAATGCTTTTCCAAATTTTTGAAATATATTTGCCCATTTGAATTCTCAGAACAACTTTTGGGGGTATATTCTATCACATTCTTATAGTACTAATAAACAAACTAAGACACAGAGAATTAAGAGCTAAATTTAAAGTGACTAACCATATCTATTTCCCATCAGTGAAGTATGAGAGTTGCAGTTGTTCCATATCCTTTCTCACAGTTGGTATTGTCAGTCTTTTTCACTTTAGCCATGTTATTGGGTATGAAATGGATTCTTATTATGGTTTTATTTTAATTTCCCTGATGTCTAATAAGGTTAAATATTTTTTCACTTCTTTATTTGTCATTCATATGTCTTCAAACCTTTTTTTCCTCTTTTTAAACTCAATTATTTGGCATCTTATTTATTGAAATATAAGAATTCCTTACAGGCCCTGGCTGGTGTAGCTCAGTGGATTGAGCGCGGGCTGGGAACCAAGAGGTCCCGGTTCGATTCCCAGCCAGGGCACATGCCTGGGTTGCGGGCCAGGTCCCCAGTGAGGGCCATGTGAGAGGCAACCATACATTGCTGTTTCTCTCCCTCTCTGTATCCCTCCCTTCCCCTCTCTCTAAAAATAAATAAATAAAATCTTAAAAAAAATTCTTTACATATTCTGGAAAAGTACCTTATCAGATATGCATTTTGCTATTTTTTCCCAGTCTGTAACTTTCTTTTTATTTTTAGATAGTGTCTTTTGAAGAGCAGAAGCTTTTAAATTTGAGAAAGTTCAAGATATTGATATTTTACTTTTATGGTTTAAACTTTATATGTATGATCTAAATATTTGTATAACCCTAAGTCACACAGATTTACTCTTACTTTTTAAAAAGCTTAATAATTTTAGGTTTTCCTAGACCTATGATCAATTTTGAATTATTTTTTATATTTTTATATATTTATACATATATATTTTATATCTAAATTTTACATAATTTAATATATTTATATAGACATTTTATATATTTTTGAAATAATTTTGTAAAATTTGTATATCAATGTTTACTCTGGGCCCATTATCAGTTAAGTATATTAATATATACATATACATGTGTATATATGTAATTTTATTTCATCCTTACAAACAACCCTATATAATAGATGTTACTATTATCTCCACACTATTGATGCAGTAGCTGACATTTAGAGAGGCTACATTCCAGATTTTTTAAATTGAAATCTGGCTAAACCATACCTGCAACATAATATCATCTGTAATATGATGAGGCTCTTCTAGATAGGCTTCTATAATCAGTTGTGACTTTAATTATTGTAATTACAGTGGCTTATTCTGAGATATGATGGAAAAGTATTTATTCTGAAGCATCTTAGTGTTGTTGGTATTTATTCAGAAGTTGGAAGAGGAAGATGCACCAATTATAATAAAGTACTAAAGTTTTTTTCCATAGAAAACAACTATATTTACATCATTCCTGATGAGCCAGGAGCATAGCATTTAATTTTCTATTTTTATGAGTGTTTAAATGATTTTACAAAGGCATTTTAAACTTTTTAAGTAGATATTATAGAGTCAGTGTAAGAAAAGTAATCCTGGAAGATTGGTAGGTCTGTTTCACTACTTTCCATTCAATGACACACAGCACTGTAAAGAGAAGTGGATTAGGGAGAAATCTGAGGAAAAGGATCCCATTTTGGGCTCCATTGGTAGTTAAACATCTGGGCCTAAATAGTTGTATTAGTTTGTTAGGGCTGCTGTAACTAAATACCACAGACTAGGTAGGTTAAACACAGAAACTTGTTTTCTTAGAGTCTGTAGGTTAAAAGTCCAACATTAAGGTATCAGTAGAATTGATTTCTTTCTTCCTCTCTCCTTGGCTTTTAGATGGTCACCTTTCCCTTGTATCTTCACCTTATCTTTCTTCTGTACATGTTTGTGTCCAAATCTCCTTTTCTTATAAGGACACCAGTCACATTGGATTAAGATTACCCTAGTGATTTAATTTTAACTTAATTACTTCTTTAAAGACCCGATCTCCAGGTATATTCACATTCTGAGGTATTGAGGTTGGGACTTCAACATATGAATTTTGGGGTGGGGGAACACAAATAAGCCCATAGTATTATCTACCTCTGGGCTTCAGTTTACTAATCTATACAATGGGAATGTTAAAGAAAACCAAAATTTTTAGGTGGGGTTAGAGAGAGTCTTTATAAACTCTGTGAAATATTATACTACATTTTGTAAGTGAGTTATTTTCTGAGGAGGAAAGTCTACAGTGTTAATTACATATGAAAGGGATATATTAATCCTTAAAAGAGTAATAGGCAATGGATTAATCTCTATAGATCTCCTCAGCTCTTGAATTGTAAGAATCTACTCTTTGAAAAGGGAAGACGATGTCCTGAATTTCACAAAACTTATAGCCAAGAAATTCTTCCTAATACCTTAATAAATACTTTCCACTGGAAATACAATTTACTCCATTTAGGATTGACTCTAGAACAAATGTAGAAGAAAGGTCATATGATATATTTCTATTTTTTCATAGTTTAATGAATAATGTTTCTATTTGGTCTTCATTGGAATATTGAAATCTAATTATTTTATCATTTTCCTTGGAGCTGTATCCACTAATCTGGCAGTAATTTTTGTTGCTCTTCCCTAGTTATTATTCTTACCCTTTAGAAAGTTAATGTCTAGATAAAATGTCACTGTGTACACACTTATGCACACAAATGACACAACCTGATCAAAGGAAAAATGAATAGAAAGGTATGTTGAATGCAATAAGTGTTTATTAACATTTGTTGAATGAAAAATAAATGAATGAGTTGAACTCTAGGGAGAATAGTTAAGTTAATAATTGAATAACTACTTTCAAAGCCCATAAATTACATATCTGTATTAGAGTTTTGATTATGAGCAATTACTTTGTTAATCATTTCAGGTAGAAAACCTAAACCTAAACAGATTACCAACAGATTATACTTGTAAATGTGCATATACTCAATCTGTCTGTACACGTATTTACATGACACCTGTTTAATATTTAGACCTGTATGTGAATTGTCATACAATCAAAGAAAGAACAATGCAAACTGCACTGCTTTCATTGGTGGAATTTAGGAAGCAAAACCAATTTTATTCCTCACTCCAGGTCTCCAGTGAGCTAACTTGACTGTTTTCTTACTGTAGCATTTTTACATCTCTTGCTTATACATTAGCTCATGTTCTTGCCCATTAAGTCTGGGTGTTGGTCAAAGTGTCGATCCGAAGAAACATATAAGTAAGAGGGAATGCAGGGGAATACACTTCCATAACACACTTGTTTGTTCCTCTTTCTAAGCATGTTTTACCCTCTGCTTGAGAATATTTGACTTTGAAAAGCTCGGGTTCCACAAATGCTGTGAGAAGTGTGGATGTATATGCTGTCACAGCTCCAGCGGATTTGTCTCCCATTACACCTGCTAGGGATCTTCTAAAGTTTGGCACAGTTTATCTTTTTCAACACATTTAACCTTCCCCTCTATCATAAACATTCTCTCATGCTTTTGGGGTTAGAGGACTAATGAGAAATATGCTTTGGATACTGCACTCTATTTTATTTGGGGGTCATTAATGTCCAGAGAAAACTTAAGCTTTCAAGGGTTCTGCTGAAAGATCACCACCCTGTCAGGACCACATCACAAAGCACTCAGTTTATCAGCTTTCTTCTGCGGTGACCTGGCTGGGATTTGAACCTCCGGCTCCAGAAAGTCTAGGTTGAACTATGGTGATGTGGAGGCCACTCAGCCACTGCCTCCAGCCAAAAAAGATTAGTGGCATCAAAAATGGATTAACATGTCAGCTAAACAATTAAAGTAACCCCTTTGTTCTAAAATATTTGTCAAAGTAAGCAAAGAAATTAGCTTTCACTTACGATTAATTACTCGGTAAATTAGGATTTGGGGCAAGAGCATTTTAGATTTTTTTTTCCTCTTCAGTTGCAAAATTGGAGAAATGTGTAACATTTATAATAATGATCTCTAAAGGCTCAAGCATTTATTGAAAAGCATGATAGAGCTTACTAGAGCTCATGCCTGTAAACTTTTTGCCATTACAGAATTCCTGCACTTACCCATATGCAAAGAAAAATGTTGCAAAGAAAAAAGGAAAAATTGACCTTTGGTTCTTCTGATTCTGACTTTCACAACATGTCACCTACCAGCCCAGCTACCTCCATCCACTATCCTTGACACAAAATGGGTTGGAGCCCCAGTCCCATAAAATGAATATAATAAGTCTGTGCATTTAGTAACAACAGACTAGATATCATATGGGGGGGGGCAGTGGAGAACTTACTTGCTCTTTTCAAGAATGATTTGGGACATTAATAAAACCATCTCTACTATAATAGGGGCTGTGTTGACCTGGGAGAACAGAAAGGCAGCGCATTGCCAAGCTGCTCAACTTTGAGGAGGGGAATTTAATTGGTCAGCACTCAGTCATTCATAAACAAATATTTACTAGAAATCTATATATGCCAAGCATCATGCTAAGAGTTGAAGACACAACTGTGATGAAAAACAGTATAGTAACTTTATAGTAAAAAAATTGAGAACATCTTAACCAAGTGATCAAAGTTAACATCACCAGTAATTAGACATATGGACATTATGCACTCCTGATGGGATGCACTGATAAGCTATGACCTCACTTCTGTGGGATTCTTGCCAATAATGTAACAATAATCATGAAAAAATACTAATTTCAAATGGAGGGAATTTTGAAGACCAGAACCATTTAAAAACCTCAATCAAGTTCATGAAAGATATAAAAGATAAAGGATGAGTGAGGAACTCTCAGAGACTGAAAAAGATTAAGGAGATATGTCAACCAAAAGCAATGTAAGATCCTGGAATGAATCCTAAATGAGAAAAAGGGCAAATGTGAAAAACTGTCTAAATTCAAGTAAGGTTTATGGTTCAGTTAAGAGTATTATTTATCAGTATTTATTTTTGGCTCTGATTATTGCACTATGGTTCTGTAAGATGTTAACATTAGAGAAAACTGTAGAAAGAATATACCAGAATTTTCTGCAACTTTTCTGGAACTCTAAAATTATTTCAAAAAAATAAAAAACTTCTCAAACGAAAACACATGTAGCCCCTGCCTTCATGGAGTTTGCCCTCTAATGGAAAAGATAGTCAATCAATTAATCACACAAATGAGTATGTAATCACAAAAATAAAATAAGTCCTTTCAAGGAAAGAACCCCCAAGAGAGAGTATAATTCCAGTAATCATTAAGAGAAAACATTTATTTAGTCCATACTATGTATCTGAAACTATTTTAGGTATTGTACATATAATAGTCATTTAATTCTCACCTTCATGTGTACCACTATCACTTCAGGGCTGATGAAGTCACCTCAGTCAATATTTCAAGTATTTTCCCTAAATTTTTTCACTTGTACAGTCAAGCATTACTAAACATCTCTATGTGAATATTCCAAGAATACTTCAAACTCACCAGGTACAATGTGAACCATTACTCTCCCTTGAAATCTACTCCTCTTCCTACTGAAGACCTTCCATGACATCACTGTTCACCCAGTCACTCCAGTTGGAAAAATCTCCCTAATTTTTTTCCTTCCTTTAATTATGCCTCTGAGAAAGTTATCTTGCATATGTGCAACTATTTTTAATTGGCAAGTCTGATGATACCTTATTTTTGTTTCTTTTACTTCTGCAATATAGTATTTCCATTACCTATGGGATACATTTTAAGCTCTGTGATAGGCAAACAATATCCTCCATTGTCTGGCCTCTGCACACACAACACCAGCCAGCCTCTTTCCTCTTTGCTCCTCCTCAATTACAGTCTACTATTGTTCTCTCATTTGAGTCAGAGAGTAAACTCACCTTCCATGCTTGGCTCACTCTCCTCACACTTGAACTGCCAATTTCAGAAGCTTCGGATGAGTCCCTGAGTTTTGTGTTCATCAAAGTCACTTTTAATACATTTTATGAATATGCCACAATAATTTTTAAATCCTCACTTGAGGACATATTTATTAATTTGAGAGAGAGAGAGAGAGAGAGATTGATTTGTTGCCTCCCAACCAGAGGTCAAACCTGCAACCTAGGTACATGCTCTGACTAGGAATTGAACCCACAACCTTTCATTTATGGGATGATGCTCCAAACAGCTGAGCCATCTGGTCAGATCTACACTCTAAATAATTTAATTATTTTGCTTATTGGTAGACAAATTTATAGTTGTATATTTTTCAAAGTGGGTGGCCATCATTCATGGTCTGAAAACTCCTATTTTTTTTTCTTTTTTACATATGTAGAGCAATAGGGCCATTTTACAATTTTACAATTGGCCCTATTGCTCTGTAAGATTCTTGTTTCTAAATATGCACCATAAATAGCTTCGTAAAAAATGAAAACCAACCACCACCATGGAGTTTTCCTAACAACATAGTTTAATATAACCATTTCACTTTTGAGATTTCCACCTGCTTGTTTCTGAATTGCAATCTGACCTTAAAATATTCAGACCAAAAATGGGGACAATGGTGCTTCTGTGAGCCTCAGCCCCAAGAATCCAGACGCTTTTAATCATTGATAGCCAAGCAGCATTTAGTAAGCGTTTCATGACTTTCATCCTGGTAGGAAACTTTTGCAGCTGCCTGCTTCTCTACACTGCCTGCTTTCTCTAAATAAAGCAGTGGCAGGGAAGAGGGTGACTGAGTCATAAACACTCCATTATTATAACACCAAATTTATCCAAAAGAAACATTTTTATATCTTGGATTATTTTGTCATTAGCTTAAAAAGGTTTGTTGAGCTCTCAGGAAAGCCACGAGGAAGGGCGATGCACGTACACATATATTTGATGGCTAATGCCTCCCAGATACTGAGCATACTGAGACAAACATGAGATCCCCAGAGTGCTCATCTGCTACAAGGCCTATTTCATACTGGATCAATTATGCAAATTGAGATGTGAAGATAGCTCCCTCTTTTAGTAAGGCGTGATTACTCCTGCACTCACAATTCCAACACAGCCTCACCGGAAATACCAGTCAGATTCTGAACCACCTGGTTCCATCTGTAAAATGTGTTTTCTTAACTGGGAGACGGGGTAAGAAATTTTTTTTATTTCCACAGGATTAGTATTCATGTACACTTAATATCATAAAATGCTTGCTGTTAAGAGATCCAAGTAAAGACATTTACATATGTGTGTTTGATTTCATAATAAAAACTATGGAGGATAATGAATATTTTAGAAAGTTTAACATCTGAACACCTATTTATTATTTCAGAGACTTAAAAGCTAGGATAATATGATTGATTCATCCTTTAAGATAGTCTTTTATAAACTCTTTTAAGAAACCACTATATAGAGAATATCTAAGATTCCCAAGGGCTAAGAAAATTAGTAAGAGTGGTAAATCATAAAATAATGAGATCAAAGGTAGAGAATAGCTGGAGAAATTATATCTGATTAGAAAATTATTGGGTAATAATTATTATTGCTAGAAATGTGAATTATCCCCTTCTTTTCTTTCGGGGTCCAACACTCATAGTTCCCACCTGGGGTGTGAGATCTACCTTCTCTGCACTCTATTCACACCCTCCTTTATTCCTGGCACCCTTGTCTTGGAGGGAAACTTTCTTTTATTTTAAGTATACTACCCAGGTGGTCACTTTTATCTTCTTTTCTGGATAGGTCTCTAAAACTAAGAGAATTCAGTTAAGAAAATTAAGTAATGGATTCTTGTATTGGGAAATGGCAGAGCAATCTGCACAATGCTAAGATACTGATTTGGCAGAGCACCTGTGGTTTGTCATAGGTGTGATATAGTCATCTAAAAATGATCATGGCTCATTATATAGACTTACAGTTTAGTGGCCCAAATGGCCCTCTTTTGTACTTCTTTGGTGCAAACCAGTATCTCAGAGAAATTGGGAACACTTGCACACTTGAATAATTGCATACTTACCTCATTTTAAAAACACCACACACAAAATTGACAAGTCACAGACATAAATCTCAACCAGTTGAAAGTACTTTTATTTCAAGGCACATGAATCTTTCTAAGTCCATCCATTAATTTTATGTAGTTTTAATTACAGCTGCTAACTTCTGCAATTATTACAAGCCTGTATATTTCTCCTTATGTCAATAGCTGCTGATGACAAGTGTGCAAGACGTAACAACTTACTCAGTTGAACAGAGAACATGTGCCCCTTTAATTCCTCAATATGATCCTACCCAGTTCTCTGCCTCAGTTTTCTTTTATAAAAATTGAAATCCTGAAACTTCTTACTTGCCTTACAGGGGCAAGAAAATTATTTTAGGTTTACAAGCTTTTGGAAAATTAAAAAAAAAAAAAGCTCTTTATTTAAGTGCCATTGCCTTCAGAACTAACCTATATTTTATCAAATATAATGGATTCAATTATTTAAAAATGTAGTCTAAAACGTGTCTACAGCTGACTAAAATGAAAGGAATTTAAATATAAATCTCTTAGGTGTGTGTGTGTTTTATAAAGTTCCTAAAACACATGCCATCTAAAATCACAATAGTAGAATTTCCCTGAAAGTTTCTGCTAAATGTGAAAGTCACTTATATGGGAAGAATTTGTATTGCGTTTGTGAAAGCAAAATTACAATAGCTGACAAAACATGAAAGTTTCATCATGGTGGATTAGAACATGCAAGGAACTCAAAGGAATTTATCGTTATTCAACATTTCAGCTAACATTCTTGTAACATCTCTTCTGAGAGTAGATTTGTCTCCTCACTCGGTAGGAAGCCCATACATATAAAAAAGTTAGATTAGAGACACATAGTAAATAATATAACAAACAGTTCCTATCACATTAGACTCCACTCAGCACAGAGCAGGCAGACAGGCAAATCTGTAATGTTCAGATTCCTGCTCTGCTGGCTGGTTTGTCGCAGCAAGGCAGGACAGCTCCCCAGTGTCTCACAAAGTGGAGCTTTGGCTGATGCCACTTTCTCCCTCATCGAGCAGAAATAATGCTTGCAAATTTTCTCTGTCTTCCAAGCGGAAGGTTTGACTTTAGGAAGTAACATTATATTAAGGGAAAAGACTGAAAACATTAAAAATATTTGGATTAAGGGCTTTTCTTTGTTTTACCTAGTGAAGTTCTTATAGTTTTTATATGGTACTTATTTTATGTCATTTCCTCTTTCGTTACAAATTCCCTTTCCTTCCCCAGTTGTCATTGAATTGAAGTTTCTGGCTTTTTGTCTGCCACTAGACTAGTAATTTTTAATTCAAAATTTTTTTTATCATCATCTGAGGACATTTTTTCATTGTTTTTAGAGAGGGAGGGAGATAAGGGAGAGACAGAAACATCAATGTGAGAGAGAAGCATCAATTGTTTGCCTCCTGTACGTGCCCAGACCTGGGATGGAAATCCCAACCTAGATATGTGCCCTGACTGGAATTGACTGGCAACCCTTCGGTTATGGGATGACGCTCCAACTAAATGAGCCACACTGGCCAGGGCTGGATTAGTAATTTTTTAAAAAACCTCATTGGCTTGTGGATTCTGTCTTAGTTTGGGTTTCCTCAGAAACAGCCTGAGAAAAGATTCCAGTGAGAGTAGTTTATTTGGGAGCTGTTCCTAGGAAACATGGTGCAAGGGAGTAGGAAAGAGAGACAGAAAGGGAGAGAAAGAAGCAGAGAGGGCCTTATCAAGCAATTACTACTTTGGGTAAAGGAGTTTAATCCCAGTGGGGAACTATTGGCATCGCTGCAGAACTGAGGCCTCAGAGCTGTCTCACCAGCTGGGAGAGGGAGGTAGGCTATACCTTCCTTCCTATCATTATTGATTAATGGCTGTTTGGGGGGAAGGCATGAATTCTCACTCCTGCTTGCCATATACAGGAGCAGAGAGGTAAAAACTCAGGGGGTACGAAGGAGAGTGGGAACCAAGATCAACTCCAGTAACTAATTGAAACATGGGAGATCGCTACCCACCCCTCCCATTCCAACATATATTGATTGAAAGAAAAATAAGTGAAAATTGGTGTTGCTCAGTATTTGTAAGTAATTTTAGCAGCTAGATATTTTATTTCAGTAGAGGTTATAGTTATATTGATAACATGCATATTTTTAAATTAAAGTATAGTTGACATACAATATTAGGTGTATATGAGTTTTAGGTGTACAACATTGTTATCCAACATTTATATACCTTATAAGAAAGTGATCATTGTGATAAATCTAGTAATCATCTTTCACTGTACAAAGTTATTATGATACTATTGACTATATTTCCTGTGCTATACATTACGTCCCTGCGACTTTTTTATTTTATACCTAGAAGTTTATACTTCTTAACCCCTTTCACCTAGCTCACTACCCCCTCCACAATGGCAATCATCAGTTTTCTATGAGTGTGTTTCTGGTTTTTTTTCTTTATATTTCACAAGTTAAATCATATATGGTGTTTGTCTTTCTCCATCTGACTTATTTCATTTAGCAGAATATCCCCTAGGTTCATCCATGTTGTTGCAAATGGAAAGAATTTATTTTTATGGCTGTGTTATATTCCATAGTGTATCTATACCATATATTTTTTATTTATTCATCTATTAATAGGTACAAAACTCTTGAAATTCATGTATGGATCCCAGATTAAGAACACTTAATACAGACCACAAGCATCTTGAGGGTAAGGTATACGTAAGCACTGTTTTATTTTCACTGTCTGGTAGCATTTCTGGCCCCAAATAGGCTCTCAATAAACATTTTCTCAATAAATAAATAAATAGGAAAGAAGCAAAAGATGGTATGCTTAAATTATTCACATAAGATTTAAAATTAAGAAGAGTTACCAATTGTGATAAGAATGATCTTGGTTTTCTAAAACACAGATAAACTTTAATTTATTCTAAAGCATGCATAGATTCTCAGAGCTGAGAAGTAGTTTGCTTTTCCGTTGTTAAAAGATTATGGAGTAAGAAACTTAGCAAATAACTGAAAGGAAAAAATATAGAATATCAGTTACCATCCCAAAGCTTTCAGAAACCTCTTTATTTTAATTTACTTCTACTAGAAAAACAGGAATAGAATGCTTAGAAGCCAAAATATCTAGTTCTACATGGTCTTTTGGTCTACATGGACTGTATCCTGGACATCTAGGTGAGGCACTACATGACTGTAATAGACCACTCTACTATATACAGACTCTGGGTCCTTCTTCTTTAGCTTAGGGACTTGAATCCTTTCAGAATATTGAATCTTGAGTGAGTGATGCCAAAAGGTATGAATACTTAGAGATTATGAATGGGATTTTTTTTTTTTACTTTTACTGCTGATCTTATTGCAGATGTCCCCAATTTCTTCCCCTTTGCCCCCCTACTCCTAGTCCAGACTCTCCCTACCCTCTGGCCATCACCACACTATTGTCTGCATCCATGGGACATATATGTATATATAATATATATATTATACATTATGTATATATATATGTTCTTTGGGTAATCCTTTCACCTTCTTTCAACCAGTCCCCTCTGATGGCTGTTAGTCTCTTCCATGTATCCATTCCTCTGTTACTATTTTGTTCTTCAGTTTATTTTGTTCATTATATTCTATATATAAGTGAGATCATATGGTATTTGTCTTTCTTTGACTGTTTTATTTCACTTAGCATAATAATCTCTAGCTCCATTCATGCTGTTGCAAAAGGTAAGATAGCCTTCTTTTGTATGGCTGTGTAGTATTCCGTTGTGTGTGTGGGATCTTGCAGAGTGAGAGGTTGTGGGAGTGTTATGGGCTGTGACTTCAGATGTGTTCTTTGCTAAACAGGTTCCCTTAGTTCCTTGATTAGAGTTACTGGTCTCTTTTCCAGCATTCTGGTTGACTCTGTGAGCTATATGTTATCCTTCCAATGAACTTTTTTTCTGACCAAGTCACTCCAGAGTTGTTTTTTTTTTTTTTTTCAAAATTAAGAACCCTAAGTGATAAGGTTTCCTTGAGAGATTATTTCCTGAGAAAAGGTCTTCAAGAAATGGCCTAAAAAAAGAGACATAAAAACAATAGGTGCCTCAGACTTGGAGAAAGGGACTTTCACCCAAAGGTTCAAATGCACGGAAAGACAGTTCTGGAAACATATCTTCTACTAACCAAGAAGTTTGAGTAGTTCTGAGAGTTGCCAAGTGAGAGACTTTATGCTTCCTGTTGTTTTAAGTTTATTTAAATTCCATCTGAAATGATTTAGTGCAGTGGATTTCAGGATCTCTCAGAGAGTTTGCTTAAAAAGATCACTGAGCTTACACCTAGAGTTTCTGATTCCCAAGTTTAATGGGGTGCCTGAGAATTTGAATTTCTAAGAAGTTTCCAGGTGATGCATTTTGAGAACCACTGGTTTAGTACACTCAGAAACCCAGAATCAAGCCAACCTAAGGCTCTAATGAGCTAAAAGATGCAGAAGAACCCTGGAAGAATCTGCTAGAGTTGGCCTGCATTGGAATGCTGGCTTTTTTACTTACTACTAGTTAGGTGACCTTGGAAAAGTTCTCTATGTGCCATAGATTCCTTATCTATTACATTAGAAGCTTCCAAATAGTATTCTGTATTTCAGCTAAATCTGTATTCCCTGAGACATATGTTAAAATTCATGTTCTTAGGCACACCCACTCCAGACCTACTGAACCAGAGTTTTGTAGGCCAGTCTGATATTCAGCCAGGTTTGGGGACTTCTGTGCATTATCCTTCTCTCTTAAGTGGAGCGTAAGAGCATAATTTAGCTTTCCCTGATGACTCGGGCTCATCTTAATGACCATCAATTACTGTACAGTAGTTTTAACTGCTTTGTCTTGTTGCTGTCTCTCACATCTGCAGCTTTGTCCTTGCCTCTGGGGCATCCCCACCCCCATTTCTAATTTGCACTGACTAATGTGCTGTGGTATGATTAATCAGATTGCTGGCACTGTCAGGATTGGGAGGAAAATCTGAATCAGGAAGCTTTGCCTGGTGCCTAAAAGGAAACCCTGGAACCCACTGGCTAAGGCATAGAGCTGAGGCTTTCTGGTTTATAGCCATGTTTTTGGTTAGGTGATACTGTCCGAAACCTGGGCTCCAGAAAAAGAAGATGTTGCTGCACTGATCTTGCCTTTGTGCATGGCTGAACACCATAATCAGAGCAGCACACAATTCTAGATCCGGTAAAAATCATCCAGCCTCTCCTGACATGTACAGGGTATTGTCAACATTTCAATTCAAGTATAAGTAATATCATCACATATCACCTTCTTATTACTGGTTTCCCTTAAAAATAGTCAAAGATCATTTTAATATTAATATAATTTTAATATTTCAATATTAAAATCTAATGACAGGAACATATTTGTTTTTCATTTGGAGATCAATATCTAGTTATTGAGGCTAAACTGAAGGGGGCATCTTAATTGTTTAGATGTTTTCACCTCAAATGCTTCAGTTTTTCAATTTTCTGCATTTAGAAAGGCCTGTGCTCAGTGATTCCTCACACAAAGTGACATGCATCTCAGCCACCATAAACTGGGTGAAGGGAAGTGCTGAAAGAATCCATTTCAAATTCTATTTCTCATGGTTTCATGCAACATTCAGGTTTAAAAATTTCTTCCCCCAAATCTAAAATCTGTAACAATATTTACTTCACATATGGCCTTTGTTCCCGCAGTAAAATAATTATTGTTGGTAATTTTACAAGAGCAACTACAGACCCCATGAGCAAAGATGACGACGTTTTGTCTTTTGCAATGTGCTGCTAATTATTACTCTCATACAAAATGGTTCAGAAACAGACTTAGGTGAAATGCATTAGAAAAATTATGTATTTGCCCTCTGGGGACCCCACCCCCTTTATGAAAACTCTTGCCAATCAATCCACAGAACAGAATCTGATTCAATTCTGGGGCAACATTTGGCGGCTCTTGATGTTCAAGGAAAGAAAGATGCTTCATGTTCTGGTGCCAATAAGGGAGATAGAAGAAAATGGGAGTTCCGTTGGAGGGCAAAAAAAGAAATGTGTGCATGTAAATCTATGTATTCAGTATTTTGGCTCTACTTGCTTCAAAGATTATTTATTTTTCTTTTTTTCCTTTCATTTAAAAAAATACCTTCCAGCTTCTTAACATGTTTTTCAAAGTAGAAGCTGGAAGGCATAATAAAAAGCAAGCAGGGATATGCTCTTTGAATAGAGTGAAATAATTAATGTAAGAATGCTTCCATTTGGGCATTTTTTATGAAGTAAAATATATTATTTTTGCTTTTAAAATGGAGGTAATTTGTTACACAAAAGTGGTATTTTCTTTAATCTGAAAATAATACTAATTATAACACTATTTGGGAGCTGGATTTTGGAGCCTGAAATTCCTTCTGTAGTTTGAAATTGCTTAGCTGCCATAAGTAAACTGGCTCTGTTCCCTGAATATTGTCACTTATTCTGGCATTGTCCCTGTCCCTGTACTCAGCCACTGCTCTCCCGAGGTTTTCTGTGAGGTGCCTACTTGCTCCCTAGGTTTTGGGCTGCTGGTATTTAGTCTCTTTAATTTAAGGTATTCCCCTTGCCATTAGGTAATGCTACTCAAGCTATCCACGATATTTCTTTGTTCAGCCAGAGAGGGTTGTGTGGTAGGTAGACAAGTAACACATTCTTTGGAGAACTTTTGGTCAGAGAGTATATGGCCATTTAGCCATAAAGAGGAGGAGAAGGAAGCATTTCTCTTTTCTTTCTGTGCAGCTCTGGGACACCCCAGTGTGACACTCCATTGCTATTTCTCAGGGACCAGAAGAGACATTTCATTAACCTCCAGGATGGTCTCTTGGGGGCAGAATTGTGTTCCCTAATTTGTTGTTAAATTGTGTTCTGACACTTTTCAGAATCACAAAAAGACGAGGAGGGGTTGAAGTCCAATAAACTGAGGCTTCCACAACCTGGAATGCTCCCAAATCTCAGAAAAACCCTAAAACAGGCCCCACTTCCATATGGACTTGGTGTGCACATTGAGAGGAACAGTAAAGATCCTAAACTGGACACAAATCTCTTTCTACTCTCTGCAAATAACAGGTTTCTAATGATTAGATATCGATCTTCATTTAGGGTTGTAAAATAATAAGAAGACTGCACGTATGTCTCTGCCTCCAGTTTCTACCTACAGCTCCTGGAACCCCTTGAAAATAGGGGTGTAGGGGGACCTTTTGTTCTAACATTGCCTCTTTGACTCTGGTTCCTGACATGGAGCTCCTAAGACATTTGTATTTTCCTCAGGGCTAGGATAGAACTGTTTGATACAGAGCTCCTAAATCTCTCAAAATGTCCTGGGTGATAAGAGTGTTTCTGGTCTAATGAGGTGGCTCTGGGTTGGCTCCTGGATGGCTTCAGGATGGGGGCTGGTCACCAGAATAATTTAGAGGCTTGGAACTTTCAAATCCATCTCACATTCTCTGAGGAGGAGAGAGAGACTGGAAATCAAGTTAATGACCATAGAAGGCTATGTGGTTTTATGGTGAAGCCTCCATAAAAAAATCCCCAAAATATGGGGCTCAGAGAGCTTCTGGGCTGGTGAACACATTTACCTGTGGGGAGGGTGGCATACCCCAATCCCACTGGGACAGAAGTTCCTGCACTCAGGACCCTTCTGGACCTCGCTCTTTCTATCTCTTTGTCTGTATGTTCATCTGTAATACTTTATCACCTCCTCTATTATATAATAAATTGATAAATGTGTTTCCCTGAATTCTGTGAGCTGTTCTAGCAAGTGGTCACCTCCAAGAAGGAGGGACATGGGAACCTCTGATTTGTAACCTGGGGACCTTGTGATTAGTGTTTGAAGTGGGGTTCAGTCTTCTGGGTCTGAGCTCATAATCTGTGGGGTCCGAACTATGATTAGTGTCATAACTGAATTAAATTATAGGACATCTAGCTGATGTCACAAAGAATTGCTTAACTTGTGGAAAAGCATATTTGTGGAAAAGCAGGTATCAGAGATGTTGTGAGTGTGTGCACAAAGAAGAGAGACACAGGAGGGATGTGCTCCTAAACAAGCATCATTTTTGAGGATCAGTGCAAAGTATATACATAGACATATGTAAAGTATATACATAGACATATGCATAAAAGTTTGTGAATTTTAAAAAGGATTTATATATATCTTCACCATCCAGGACCACAGTCCCTCCAAAGCTTTTGGTTAAGAATAACTGTTTACTGTTTCAAAAGACCTACCCGTTGCATTCTTCTCTGTCCCCGTTTTATACGGTGCTCAGCAGCACTCACAGATTTCTTGACTTCCCTGCAACGTTACATGCTTGGTGCTGCCTACAGCCCTTGCCTTAACCAGTCTTACATCCAGAATGCCCTTTCCTGAGAATGGCTGCCTTCCACTAGGGTGTGTCGGCACAGTTTCCACTTCTTCAGAGAAGTATCCCTTGACCACTTTAACACAAAGTGATGACACCCTTTCCTTATCACATCATATTGTTTTATCATCTTTAGAAAACTATTATTGTATAAAATACCTGCTAATGTATTTGTTTCCTTGTAATGTTGTCTATCTCCCTCCCTCTTTAGTAAGAAGTAAGTAAGCTGCATGAGAGCTGCTGAATCCCAGCCCTGATAATTGTGCCTGACTTAATATAGATGGTTCATGAGCTAATTCACTTAAGAAATTGAGGAAGTGTCAGAAATATTATATTTTCACCTTTACAGTTATTTTATACTTAAGAATAAAAAAGAAATTTAAAATAAATATTTTCTAGGATGGGATTTTCAACCTCAGCACTACTGACATTTTGGGCTGGACAATTCTTTGTTGTTGGGGCTGATTGTACCCTGTAAAACATCGAGCAGCATCCCTAGCCTCTAACCACTAGATACCAGTGGCACCTTCTTTCCAGTTATGACCACCAACAATGTTTCCAGACATTTCCAAATGTCCTCTATGGGACAAAGTTAACCCTGGTTGAGAACCACTGTGTTAGAACATTGAGGGGACAGTTCAGTCCTGCAGATTTTCTGACTCCTGTACTTATATTTGCATTACTTAGATGGCATGGGAGATTGATGTCTGAGAAATCTAAAAGTTAAGAGTCTAGCCCTGGCTGGTGTTGCTCAGTTGGTTGGAGCATCGTCAGTAAACTGAAAGGTTGCAGGATTGACTCCTGGGCAGGGCATTTGCCTGGGTTGAGGGTTCAGTCCCAGTAGGGGTGCGTGCTAGAGGCAACTGATTGATGTTTCTCTGCCTCTCTCTTTGCCTCACTTCCCCTCTCTCTAAAATGAATAAGCATGCCCTCAGGTGAGGATTAAAAAATAAAAATAAAAAATAATAAAACTTAAGTGTCTAGGAGAAGGAACCTATTGTTTAAGAAGTAACTGTACTCCAAAATGTCATTAGACCGTAGGAGGTATGAAGGTTTCCTGTTGACCTGATATAGAACTTTTGTATGAGGCAGCTGCTTTGGACCCTCCAAGGGTCATAAGAGTGCTTTAGCAGAAGAAAGGTGAAGGTGGACTTCTGAACGCCAATGATGTGGAAAAGGTGTCCAAAGCAACCAACTGGAACTGAGCTCCATTCACCATGTTAAGTGAGTTGAGAAGAGAGATGCTTACTGAATGGGGAATCTGTTAAGAACTCACGAGAACACTCATTAGAGGAAGGGTCAACTTTAAACCCCTGCCAAGCCCACAGAACACTCATGCTTGGTCATCATGACAGTATCCATCAGGTGAGAACATTCTTGCATCCTTTTCTTCTCCTTCCAGTTCTGCTACACTGAATCTGAAGTGAGCAAGCTGGCTTAGGAGGAATAGAAAGTTCAAGACAGGGAAAGTATACAGTGGAGCATAATGCCTTCCCAAGCTGCATGCGTCCCTTCTGCAGCATGAACAAACTAGAGAAGAAGCTTCAAATTGAGAGCAATTGTTATGTAATCATTCTATATCAATGGAGATTCAAATGATTACATTTTATGCATGGTTTAACCATCATTAGAAAAGGCTTGAAACTCTCTGAGCTTTCATTCAGGGAAGATTTTCCCCACTGATAAAATTAATTTGTTTTATGAATAAACTTCATGACAATTCATGTGCTTGTTTGGCCTTATTCTTCTCTAGGTTTGCCTCTAGGTTCTCAACGTCTAAAATATAATGTGCAATAATTAATTATGTAATTGTGTGCTTTAACGTGATCTGTCCAAAATTCTGTATATTTGTGGGCACTTATTACTCTGTGACCACTGAGGACATGGATTTTCTGTTTCATTCAAGTCACCAAAGAATGAAATTATACGCAGCCTCAAAATTTTTTGAAGTTCTTGTTAATTATTTTCCTTTGGTTTGATGAGAGTGTAAGTTTTTCTACTTGATATCAGGGCACAATACTTGTCACTTACTGTTCTTCCCTATGTCTGGTCATCTCCTCTAGTAATCTCTTTCAAATGGCATCTCTGATGCTGTGCAGCAGTTTATATAGCTAAACTCAGCTTTGGCTTCCCATTGGGGCTTGTAAGGTAAAACACTGTAATCATCTAGTCCTGCTTTAAACTGGCAGGATGTGACAGAGAATCTATGGCCTAGGAGAAGGCCAGTGTCAACTAACTGTGACATTCCATCAAATTGAGCATCCTTAATGTCATGGAGACTTACTCTCTTCATCGGTGATAAAATATGAGTATGCTGACAAGCTCTTGCTTAACTGAACTCATTGGCCTTGGTATGTTTCATGCCAATTCATTGTTTTATAACATATTGGCTCACATTGAAAATGAAGATTCAATTTGAAATTTTATTGTTAAGCTTTAAGGTCCATGTAGGTATTGTTGGGCTCCTCTGATGATAGGAGCTAACTGAAGTTTATACTCCCATTTGTCTGTGTCTATCAACTATGATTTTATGTTGACACATCCACATCAGTCTCTTACACCTCTCCAGCAATGCTTAACATTAAAATAACTTATTTTCAGACTTGAATGAAAGTTGGTGACTGGTGTCCAATACCTGCTATGCTTTCTAGTAGAGTGCATTTTTGGATATCAACCTATTTGACTTTCTTTTTACACTTGATGGCATTTTTCCTATTTTACGTTGTAACTTGAATCTGAACAGAAGGAGAGCAAGGTCTTGTGAAGGGTAACTGAGAATACCACTCCCAAGCCAGTCATGGAAATAGCTGCCAAATTTCTCTTTAGCATTAAACCCTAGCAGTTCTGAGGTCCTTCATCTTTGTTAACATAAATGATTACTACAAGTTTGAAATGAGTCTCAGGGGAGAAGTGCAAGAAAAAATAAGATATACTTGACCTGAGGGAACATTATGAGCTACTGAGCCCTAGACTTGACCAAAGTGGAACTACAATGGAAGTATTTATTTAGGCCGAGAAGTGCTTGCAATTTACTAGGCAGCACCATCATCAAGTCACCTCAGGAATGTTGACAACTATTCCAGCTGTATCTCTGAAACTCTGTTTAAGTAAATTGGATCCTACATGCAAAGCAATCTCATCTTCTATGATGGAATATCTTCTTTTTACTTTTGAAAGTACTCTAATAGGTACATGAGGTTCATTGGATTATTTCAGTTTTCTTTATTTATGCTCTTTTGAGGCAAGTGGATGGTCAAGAGTAAATTTTCCTGTAGGTGAGTGAACTCATAAATAATGACCTTGAATATATAAAAAACATTATTCAGAGAGATGTTTTTTAGTAAATATAAATATTTCAGTGTTTTTATGTGTACAGTATAGATTTCTTAAGTCTTGGGCTATTATCCAGCAGAGTATCAGATATGTGATGGGGTCTATTGTGCTCCACACTGGTTTAAAAGCTTACTAAAGATAAGCTACAAGACTAATGGCATGCAGCCAATTCTACCACCAATTCCCCAGCTGGTTTCTCTTTTCCTGTCTTGGAACCCATCCATTCCTCCCTTTCATTTGTAGAAAGAACAAAACCACCTACTTCTATTAGGAATTTTTATTTTTTTAGTATTGTTTGTTGTAATAATCAGTATCAATGGCTGCAATAGCCCACCATGATCAGATTCTACATTGCCACTTTTCACTGTAGGGTGAAATTTTAATATGGGACAACCAAGAAGTTTAGGCATGTGAAATGTCAGAAACATCATAACAATACATATGTGGGTCCTGTATTATTATTACTTTTAGTGAGTCTTCCTATATGACTGTATTTCTATTAAGTGGAGGGAAAAAATGTTTTTGTTGCTTCTCAGGAAGCATAAGCCATGAATATCTCTGAGTGACAGAACTGTTTGAAAGATTCTGATCACCTCACAACAGAGCAGCTTTTATTCTGGTAGATATCTATAGCAATATTACGGAATGTAGCAGATATCTTTTATTTCCTTCTCTAGACTCTCTCTTTCCATGCTTGTGCATCTGCTCTCTGCTCTGGGAAGCTGATCTTTTACTTTTTAGTTGAGTCAGTCTGAACTCCCTTCAGGAGCACGGTGGGAGTGAAATCAGGTATGGGCTTCTGATTTCCTGGTTTCTTTCCTGTGAGTCACGTTGAGTGGGCAGTATACCTGCACAGAAGGCATTTGCTTCCTCAAGGTGGTTCATTCTGTGCAATTCTCTCCTTCCACATTTTGGGAACCAGTTTCTCTGCCTGTTTCTTCAGGCCCAGGGCAATACAAACCAGGATGCTAGCAGGTCCAGTTAAATTCCACACACATGCCTTTGAAAATTTATTTTGTAAATCAACCTTTCTTAAATTGTCTTATTTTGAATATTCCATCTGTTTCCTATTTTTATGTTTCCAGATACATGGGGCAGTAGAAAATTGCAAAGATTTTCCTGAGAAATTTCCTAGGAATAATTTGTAAGTAAACCTAATTCAAAGGGTGACTAGCAGGCAATGAATAAGGTCTAAGTACAACTCTACCATTAGATACAAGAAAATAAAGTTTTTAGAAAGTTAACAAATATCTTCAAATATATAATAAACTATTTTATGGAGAATGGATTAGAGTAAGGTGATTTTAAAGATTTTATTTATTTAATTTTAGACATAAGGGAAGGGAGGGAGAAAGAGAGGAAAAGAAACATCAATGTGTGGTTGCCTCTCATGTGGCCCCCACTGGGGACCTGGCCTGCAACCCAGGCACGTGTCCTGACTGGGAATCGAACCAGTGACCCTTTGGTTTGCAGTCTGTGCTCAATCCACTGAGCTACACCAGCCAGAGCAGAATAAGGTGATTTTATAGAGAGCAGAATCTGTAGTATATTGATGGATATAAGGGTGGTAGACTTTGATTTAATATAATAAAGCATTTATTGACACTTTTTAGCAACAAAATGATCTGCCTCATCAGGAAATAAGTATTTTACTATAAAGTTAATTGAAGTAGTAACAGGGGATTTTTTGAGATAAAAAGAATAAATTTTTATATTGGAAGAGGTCTTTGAATACATATCTTTAAAATTGCTTCCAACTCTAAGATTCTGTGTTTCTGTGATCTCAATGTAACCCAAATGCAATGTGGAGCTTTTTATGGTCACTTCGGGATCATGATGGAATAAACAGAGACCATAAATTGCAATGCAAGTTAAAAGTAGCTACAATTAAAAAAATTGCTTGAATGCCATTCATAGAGATTTAATCAGTTATTTACATCAAAAACTTCTTAAATTCTCATTCTTCCATCTCTGTTTTTTTCTCCTCTCTCTCAAATCTGCTACTAACTTTTCTGTCTATTCTCAAATTGTTCCATCAATATTCTTCTAGTTATCATATTTACTAAAATGTTCTCTTCTTACTAACCCGCTCAACTTTTGTTCTCCATTCCTTTTCTCTGCTGAAAGATTATGTTCTATATCTTTTTGATGTTTCTCTGCACTGACTGCCCCTGAATACACAACAGGAGGAATGTAGCATTAGAAAGTGTTATGTTGACAATGTTTAGGTGGTAAGAAAAGTATGGTAGTATTGGATAGAGAGGAAGGACAGGAAGCTTTGATTTATTAAAAGTTTTTGTTTCCATCACATTAGCTTCTCAAGCAGGTAAGCTTGAATACTAGTGCATTATTTTAAACATATGCTTATGTAAGAATTTGTTTAGGAAGATTTTTGAACACAAGTTAAATATTGATAAAATGGAATTTGAAGTTGATCGTCACAAAGTTTTAAGTAAAGCATTTTTAGTTGAATTGAAATGGCAACTTTCCATGCATTTATGTTCTATCATTTTATTTACTGTCTGCATCCCACTGCTTTGGGCAACTTCTCCTATGCCTCAATTTCCCCCATCTAAATGATAGTAAAAATAATAATAGTATCTACTTTATGGGGGACACTGTGAAATTTAAATGATACATCATTATGCAACCCTTAGCACTGTGTGGCACGTAAGTAATGACTCATCAAGGGTCATCATTATTATTGCTATTACTGTTAACATTTTTATTGTAAGTATTTTTATAACTACAAAGCATTATATTATATATATGTTAAGTATTAGCTTGAAATTTTTTTAAAGTAAGGTTAATGTAAAATTTTAATTATATTTATGGTAAAGACTGGTTATCTGGTTATTTAACTAATTTCCTCTTCTTCCTAGACTGTATTTTCCAGTCTCTTCCTACAGTTAAGCATGCCCTATCTCTGAGATTTATCCAATAGAATGAAATAGTAAATGATATGAATAACTTCCAGAAATGGCACATTAAATACCTCTCATGTCTGAGCTTTCATGATCATTGTCCAACTACTACTTGATGAACCTGAGATGGAAACTTTGGCAGCCACATCTTGCGTAGTGACAGAAACACAAGATGGGAGAAGCCGTGAGTCCTTGAATCATTGTTTGAAGAAACTCACTTGCCAATTGAGACACTAGTTTTGGATCTTACATGAGCATGAAATAGCCTTCTATCACCTTCAAGCCCATTTATTTATTAGTTTTTTTGCTATTAACACCTGAGCATAGTAATTATTTTTCCCAGTCTAAGCTCCTTGCAAAGCCTCTTACCAAAATAATCTTAGGGAGTAAATTCTTTGATGTTATAATAAAATATAAACTATTTTTAATTTTCATGTGTATACCTTCCCTTTTTAAAGAAACTTTTAAAATCCTCACCAGATGATTCATTTATTGATTTTAGAGAGAGAGCAAGGTACAAGAAGAGAGAGAAGCATCAACATGTGAGAGAAACATCTGTTGATTGCCTCCTATATGCATCCCAGCTGGGGTTCGAACCCACAACCCAGGTATGTGCCCTGACCAGGGACTGAACCCTCAACATTTGGTATATGGATGACATTCCAACTGACTTAGCCACCTGGCTATGGCTCTATATTTTCTTTTTACCCTTAACATTTAACTTATTTTTTCAATTCTTTCCTCATGTCAACACTTCCCTTAATATTTTTTCTCCTAATTTTCATCATAAATACTTATAGATGGTGGCTGTGTTTGGTGCTCAATACAATGTCTTAGAACTAGGTATCAAACAAATATTTTTACTAATAATGGGGGTAGCAGACAAGTAGAAAATAATGACAGAAATTTTGTCACAAAATCTGTAAACTTAGTGGGAAGTACAAGTGGAAACTACTTTGTTATAATGTCGATGGAGAAAAATGTTTCTGTTGTAATTTAGTTTTCATGGAATTTTATATATTTAGTTCCTCTCTTCTCTTTTTTTTTTACTGTTTAAATAGTTGTTCGAATGCAATTGTCTACATTTCCCACAACATCTTTCCCCACCAAAACCACCCCCATCTCCCACCCTCAAGCCTTCCCCTCTTCAGTTTATGTCCATGGGTCCTTCCCACTCATTCTTCCATTGTCTTCCTCTCTCTTCCCCTGTGGTTACTGTCAGTTTGTTCTTAATTTCAATGTCTCTGGTTATATTTTGCTTGCTTGTTCATTTTGTTGATTAGGTTCCACTTAAAGGTGAGATCATATGGTATTTGTCTTTCACATCCTGGTTTATTTCACCTAGCATAATGCTCTCCAGTTCCATCCATGCTGGTGTAATGGGTAGGAGCTCTTTCTTTCTTTGTGCTGCATTGTATTCCATCATATAAATGTACCACAGTTTTTTGATCCACTCATTTACTGATGGGCACTTCAGTTACTAACAAAACTTGGCTATTGTAAATTGTGCTGATATGAACATTGGGGTGAACGAGTTCTTTTGGATTGGTGTTTCAGGATTTTTAGAATATAATCCCAGCAGTGAAATTGCCAGGTCAAAAGGCAGTGCCATTTTTAGTTTTCTGAGGAAATTCCATACTGTTTTCCACAGTGGCTTCACTAGTCTGCATTCCCACCAACAGTGCATTAGGGTTCCCTTTTCTCCAGTTCCTCTCCAACACTTGTTTTTTTTGTTGATTTGTTTATGATGGCCATTCTCGCTGGTGTGAAGTGGTATCTCATTGTGGTTTTAATTTGCATCTCTCTGAGGGTTAGTGATGCTGAGCATCTTTTCATATATCTCTGGACCTTTCCTATGTCCTCCTTGGAGAAGTGTCTGTTCAAGTACTTTGATCATTTTTTTAATTGGGTTTTTCATCTTTCTAGAGTGGAGTTGTGTGACTTTATGTATTTTGGAGATCAAACCCTTACCTGAGGTATCATTGGCAAATATCTTTTCCCATATGGCTGGTTCTCTTTTTACTTTAATGGTGTTTTCATTAGCTGTGCAGAAGCTTTTTATTTTCATGAGATCCCATTCGTTTATTCTTTCCTTTATGTCCCTTGCTCTAGGGGACGTATAGCAAAAATACTGCTGAAAGGAATAGCTGAAATTTTCCTGCCTATGTTCTCCTGTATGACTTTTATGGTTTCACAACTTATATGTAAGTCTTTTATCCACCTTTAATTTATTTTTGTGTATGGTGTAAGTTTCATTGTTTTGCATATAGCTATCCAGATCTTCCAACGCCATTTGTTAAAGAGGTTATTTTCACTCCATTTTATGCTGCTGCCAACTTTGTCAAATAATAATGACCATAGAGACTTGGGTTTATTTCTGGGCTCTCTGTTCTGTTCTATTGTGTCTATGTGTCTGTTCTTATGCCAGTACCAGGCTGTTTTGATTACAGTGGCCTTGTAATACAGTTTGATATCAGGTATTGTGATCTCTCCAACTTTGCTCTTCTTTCTCAAAATTGCTACAACTATTCGGGGTCATTGATGGCTTCATACAAATTTTTGAAATGTTTGTTCTATATCTGTGAAATGCATCATTTGTTTTAATAAGGATTGTGTTGAATCTATAAATTGCTTTGAGTAGAATGGACATTTTGGTGATGTTAATTCTTCCAACTCATGGGCATGGTATATCCTTCCATTTGTTTGTGTCTTCCTTAATTTCCTTCTTCAGTGTTGTGTAGTTTTCTGAGTACAGATTTTTACCTCCTTCATTAGGTTTATTGTAAGGTACTTTATTTTTCTTGTTGCTATATAAAATGGGATTTTTTCCTGGTTTCTGTTTCAGATGTTTTATTGTTAGTATACAAAAATGGCTTTGATTTCTGAATGTTGACTCTGTGTGCTGCTGTTTTGCCAAATTCACTTATTAGGTCCGGTAGTTTTTTGTTGGAGTCTATGGGATTTTCTATGTACACTATCATGTCACCTTCAAACAATGACAATTTTACTTCTTTCTATTCAATTTGGATGAGTTTTATTTCCTGTTCTTGTCTGATTGCTGTGGCTAGGAATTCCAACACTATGTTGAATAGAAGTGGTAAAAGCAGAAATACTGGTCTTGGTCCTGATCATAGTGGGAAATTATTTAGATTTTGCCCATTGACTAAGATGTTGCCTGTAGGTTTTTCATATATGGCTTTTATTATGTTGAGGTATGCTCCCTCTACTCCCACTTTGCTGAGTGTTTTTATCATAAATAGATATGGTACCTTATCAAATGCTTTTTCTGCATCTATTGATACGATAATGTGATTTTTGTCTTTCCCTTTTTTTAATGTGATGTATTACTTTTATTGATTTGCAAATATTGTATCATCCTTGCATCCCTGAGGTGAATCCCACCTGATCATGGTGTATGATCTTTTTGCTGGATGTGGTTTGCCAATAACTTTTTGAGGATTTTAGCATTTTTGTTCATCAGTGATATTGGCCTGTGGTTTTCTTTCTTTGGTGAGTCTTTGTCTGGTTTTGGGATTAGGATGATGCTAGCCTCATAAAAAGAGTTCAGTAGTCTTCCCTCTTCTTGGATTTTTCTGAATACTCTATGAAGGATTGGGGTTATCTCTTCTTAATTGTTTTGGAAAATTCTCCTATGAAACTGTCCAGTCCAGGGCTTTTGTGTCCTGGGAGGTTTTTGATTAGCACCTCTATTTCATCAGCTGTTATTGGTCTGTTCAAGCTTTCTGCTTCTTCTTCATTAAGTTTTGGAAGATTATATTTTTCTAGAAATTTGTCCATATCACCTAGGTTTTCAAATTTCTTGGTATACAGTTGTTCATGGTAATTTCTTAAAATTCTTTTTATTTCTGTGGTATCAGTTGTAATCTCTCCACTTTCAATTCTGATTGTGTTTATATTGGTCCTCTCTCTTTTTTTCTTGATGAATCAACTTAAAGGCTTGTCAATTTTGTTTATCTTTTCAGAGATTCAGCTACTGTATTTATTGATCCTTAGAATTGTTCCCTTAGTCTCTATGTTGTTCAATTCTGCTCTGATCTTGTTTCCTTCCTTCCACTCACTCTGGGCTGTCTTTTTTGTTGTTCCTCCACTCCTTGTAGAGGTAGGGTTAGGCTGTTTATTTGAAATGTTTCTATCTTTTCTTAGGTAGGCCTGCATCACTATGAACTTCCCTCTCAGGACTGCCTTCACTGTGTCCCATAAGTTTTGAGTTGTTGTGAGTTCATTTTCATTTGTTTTGAGAAACTTTGTGATTTCATCCTTGATCCCTTTCTTGACCCATTCATTGTTTAATAGCATGCTATTTGATCTCCCTGAGTTTGAGTGTTTTGGGGTTTTTCTCTTGAGGTTGGTTTCTAGTTTCAGTTCCTTGTGGTCAGAGAAAATGCTTGATGTGATTTCAATTTTCTTGAATTTGTTGAGGCATGTTTTGTGTCCTATCATGTGGTCTATATTTGAAAATATTCCATGTGAATTTAAAAGAATGTGTATTTTGCTTCTTTGGGATGAAATTTTCTATATATATCATCTAAGTCCATTTGATTTAAGACATTGTTCAGTGCTGCAAAGTCTTTGTTGATACTTTGTTTGGAAGATCTGTCCATTTTTGACAGTGGGTTTTTAAAATCCCCTAGTATAAATGTCTTTGTTGATATCTTTGTTGATGTCCTCCAAAAATTTCCTTACATATTCGGGTGCTCCCATGTTGGGTGCAGATATGATTATAATGTTATGTCTTCTTCATGGATTCTTCCCTTGAGGATTATGAAGGGTCCTTCTGTGTCTCTTTTTATGGCCCCTGTTTTTGAGTCTATTTTGTCTAATATTAATGTTGCTACCCCGGCTTTTTTTTTTCCTGTCCATTTGCTTGGAATATTTTTTTTCACTCCTTGATTTCAGTCTGTATAGGTCTTTTTTTCTGAGGTAGGTCTCCTGTAGGCAGCATATGTGTGGGTCATAATTTCTTATCTATTCAGCTATTCTATGTATTCTGATTGGAACATTTCATCAACTTACATTTAAGGTTATTTTTGATAGGGACTTATTCATGGCTAGTTTACTTCCTTTGTACCTGTGTTCCTCTCTCTCCCTCTTTTTCTTCCCTTTCTTAAAGCAGCCCTCCCTTAAAGCAGCATCTTGCAGTGCTGGTTTGGTGGAGGTGTATTCTTTGAGCCTTATTTTGTCTGGGAAGCTCCTTATTTGGCCTTCCATTTTAATTGATAGCCTTGCTGGATAGAGTAGTTTGGGTTGTAGGCCTTTGTTTTTCATTATTTGGCAATATTTCAATATTTCTTGCCATTCTCTTCTGGCTTGGAGTGTTTCCATTGAGAAGTCAGCTGCTAGTCATATCAGAGCTCCCTTGTATGTTACTTCCTGTTTTTCCCTTGCCGCCTTTAAGATTCTATCTTTGTGAGGGACTTCCGGCAAGATGGAGGTGTAGGTAGACACGTTGTGCCTCCTCACACAACCAAACGGGGAAAAACAGCAATTTAAATAAACAAAAACAGCCAGATCTGACAGAAAATCGAACTGAGAGGAAATCTGACAACCAAGGAGTTAAAGAAGACATATTCATCCAGATCCGTAAGTGGGACGGAGCCAGGAGAAGAGAGAGTGTGGTGAGCTGGGTGGAGAAAGCGCACGACAAGACCTCGGTTTATGGAGCGGTAGTGGCAACGCTGCAGCTGCCGGGAGAGACCGGCGACGGGTGTGCCTGACCAAAATGCGGCCAGCGCCCGGCCCACACGGACCCAGTGGAGCCAAGACTGGTGGACTGGGTAGGTCCTCATTCGAGTGCAGACAAACCAGGAGGAAAAGCAGGGAGTGGAGCAGACCCTGAATCCCATCAACACAGGGAAATAAAACCTCAAACCACCAATTGAAAACACCTGTGGGGGTTGAGGTGGCGACAGGAGGAACCCCCGGCCTCAAAGGAGAGTTCACTGGGGAGACCCACGGGGACTTGGAACTGTGCAGGCCCATCCACCAACCCCGGAGCCAGCACAGAAGGACCCAACTTGCTTATGGGTAGCAGCATAAATACAGAGAGTGGAGCAAGCGCCATTGTTCTCTCAGGACCCGCCCCCATAGTCTGTGTCACAACACAACCACGTGGGTTACCCTACCCTGGTGAACACCTAAGGCTCCGCCCCTTAAAGTAACAGGTACACTGAGGAAAAAAATGGCCCAAATGAAAGAACAGATCAAAGTTGCAGAAAAACCACAACTAAGCAACCAAGAGATAGTGAACTTATCAGATGCACAATTCAAAACACTGGTAATCAGGATTCTCACAGGATTGGATGAGAAATGGTTGAAATTAGTTGAACAAGTGAAGGATAATATAAAGAAAATGAGGAGAAATCTGCAGGGAAAAAATAGGGATGAGAAGGAAACTGGGACTCAAATCAATGGAGTGGACCAACAGAAAGAAAAAAAAAAAAACACCCATCTAGAAAAGAATGAAGAAATAAGAATTCAAAAAACTGAGGAGAGGCTCAGGAACATCCAGGACATCTTTAAGCATCCCAACATCCAAGTCATAGGGGTGCCAGAAGGAGAAGAGGAAGACCAAAGGATTGAAAACTTATTTGAACAAATAATGATGGAGAACTTCCCAAGCTGGTGAAGGAAATAGACTTATGGGAAGTGCAGGAATCTCAGAGAGTCCCAAAGAAGTTAGACCCAAAGAGGAACACACCAAGACACATCATAATTACATTACCCAAGAATGAAAATAAGGAGAGAGGAGAGAAAATGGCAGCAGAATAGGAGGGAGTGAGGTCCACTTCCTCCTGCCCACTGGTGAGACATCTGGCCGACTTTCTGAGGAGCAGAGTGATCACTCAGCTGTATTCCAGCATATAAGAAGATTGGTGACCAGGATTACAGGGGAAATTGAAAGATCAGATGGTAGAGAGATTGATTTGGAATGGAGGGGTCCCTCGGGACCAGTGGGGGAGCAGGGAGGGCTGCAGCCACAGACCTGGCAGCTGCTGGCGGTTCTGTTGCAGGATACTTGGGAGGGAGCTGGATTGGGATGTGTGAGTGGCCAAAAATAGGCACTCTGCAGCTATTTGGAGAGTCACTGTCCCCAATAGTCCAGAGGTCGGTGCGCACCTGGGAATCGGACCGTGGTGGCTGCCGCTCCCAGCAAGAGGAATTGGAGATTGCACTAACCTGGAGACCCGAGGCCTGTTGCTGCCCACTCAAGAAGAGCTGGGAACGGCTTGCAACCAGAGGCTCCGGGGCCGAGCACACCTTGCGAAGCCAATCAAGGGCAACTAGGGACAGTGCGCAACTGGTGATCTGTGGGTCACACATGCCCACTTCAAATATACCAGGGACAGTGCACAACTGGGCACCCAGGCCAGTGGCTGACAGGCACTGAATCCAGGGACAAAAGGGGACGGTGAATACAGGTGCGCAGAGCTCACGCCTGGAGGACCGGGGACAAAGAGCTGACAACCCAGCCCCTGAGCACAGAGTCCTGCAGGGCCAACTGGCTCCATGGGAAAAAGGCAGAAGAGCCTCATTGAGCCCCATTGAGGGGAGTCACAGTCCTCACAAACACTTCACTCAGTGTAGGGTCCAGGCCGCCCAGAAGGGGTGCTGAGAATTCCTAGCAACTGGGCTGGAGGCAGGACGGCAGTGAAGAGTGCATCTCAGGAAGGGAGAAAAGGAAAACCAATATCTTCCCAGCCTGACGCAGACAGGAGGATGAGGGGAGCAGGCCTAACCAGACAGTTGTAAAGCCAGCCAGCAGAAGTTTTTTTGTTTGTTTGTTTGTTTTATGTTTGTTTGTTTGTTTTTCCCCTACCCTTCTTCCTATCTGTCCTTCTTTATTTTTTTTAAACACTTTCTTTTTATTTTAAGATTTTATTTATTTATTTTTAGAGAGAGGGAAAGGAAGGGAGACAGAGAGGAAGAGAAATAGCAATGTATGGTTGCTTCTCACATGGCCCTCACTGGGGACCTGGCTGGCAACCCAGGCATGTGCCGTGACTGGGAATTGAACCAGGTCCCTTTGGTTCCCAGTCCGCGCTCAATCCACTGAGCTACACCAGCCAGGGCAAATTTTTTTTAAAAAATTCCTTCTTCCTTCCTTTCATTTAGTATTCCTGGTCTTCTCCTCTTTTTATTTCTTATTTTTTTATTTTTATTTTTTAATTTTTTTCTTTTTCATTTTTTTCTTTTCTTTTTCTCCCTTCCCCTCTCTTCTTTATCCACAGGTGAGACATTAAAACCTGCAGTTGTGAAGAGAATAGAGGTGGAATCAGACAAGGGTCAGCCCCCAAAACAGAGACAGTGACACAAAATTAACTTTGCTGCTCCAGAGAACTTGACAGATCAATTGAAGAAACAGAAGCTAGCAAGGAGAATCTCACAAACAATGGGAAGACAAAGAAGCAATCCCCAAATGAAAGGAAAGGAGGAAGCCCTAGAAAGAATGATAAACGAAACAGAGGAAAGCCAATTATCAGATATTGAGTTCAAAGAATTGGTTCTCAGGAACCTCAAGAACCTTAATAAGCTCTATGAGCTCACAGAAAATTACCAACAACTACAGGGAAGCTACAATGAACTCACTGCAAACTATGTCAACATGTAAAAAGAAATAGAAACTATCCACAAGGGCCAAGAGGAAATGAAGAATACAATATCTGAACTGAAGAACACAATAGAAGGAATCAAAAGCAGGCTCGATGAGGCAGAGGATCAGGTCAGCGAGCTGGAGGACAAGGTTGAAAAAAACACCCCAAAAGAGCAAGAACAGGAAAAGAGGCTCAGAAAGAATGAAGAGGTATTAAGGGAAATTCAGGACAGCATGAAACGTAATTATATTCTTAAAATAGGAATACCAGAAGGAGAAGAAGAGGAGCAAGGGATAGAAAACCTGTTTGAAAAATTAATGATGGAAAACTTCCCCAATCTTATGAGAGAAAAAGCCACACAAATCTAGGAAATACAGAGAGTCCCAATCAAAAGGAACCCTAATAGGCCCACTTCAAGACACATCATCATTAAAATGGCTAAATTCCAAGACAAAGAGAGAATCTTAAAGACAGCGAGGCAGAAACAGGAAGTAACATACAAGACAGCCCTGATAAAGTTAGCAGCTGACTTCTCAATGGAAACACACCAAGCCAGAAGAGAATGGCATGAAATATTCCAAGTAATGAGAACCAGAGGCCTGCAACCAAGACTACTCTACCCAGCAAGGCTCTCAATCAAGATAGATGGCCAAAGAAGGAGCTTCCCAGACAAAAGAAGTCTAACAGAATACACCTCCACCAAACCAGCTCTGCAAGAGATACTAAAGGGACTGATTTAAGGAATGGAAGGAAAAGAGAGAGAGAGAGGAACAAAGGTACAAAAAAAAAAAGGCAATGAATAAGTACCTATCAGTAACAACCTTAAATGTAAATGGATTAAATGCTCCAATTAAAAGACATAGAATAGCGGAATGGATAAGAAAGCATAACCCACACATATGCTGCCTACAAGAGACCTACCTCAGGACAAAAGACTTACACAGACTGAAAGTGAAGGGCTGGAAACAAGTTTTCCAAGCAAATGGACAAGAAAAAAGAGCGGGTTAGCAATACTCATATCAGACAAAATAGACTTCAAAAGAAGGGCCATAAAGAGAGATCCGGAGGACACTTCATAATACTTAAGGGAAGAATCCACCAAGAAGACATAAACATTGTAAATATATATGTACCCAACATAGGAGCAGCCAAAACATCCAAGAAAATCTTGGAGGACTTCAAGAAAGATATTGAAAGCAACACAATTATAGTAGGGGTCTTCAACACCCCACTGTCAAAAATGGACAGATCCTCCAAACAAAATATCAACAAAGATATTGTGGCATTGAACAATGCCCTAGATGAAATGGACTTAACTGATATATATAGAGCCTTTCACCCCAAAGAAGCTAAATCCACATTCTTTTCAAATGCACATGGAACATTTTCAAATATAGACCATATGATAGGACACAAAGCAAGCCTCAACAAATTCAAGAAAATTGAAATCATACCAAGTATTTTCTCCGACCACAAGGGACTGAAATTAGAAACCAACCCAAAGGAAAAAAACCCCAAACACTCAAAATCATGGAGATTGAATAGCATGCTATTAAACAACAAATGTGTTAAGGACGAGATTAGGGAAAAAATCAAAAAGTTCCTTGAAACAAATGAAAATGAACTGACAACAACCCAAAACTTATGGGACACAGTGAAAGCACTCCTGACAGGGAAGTTCATAGTGATACAAGCCTACCTAAAAAAAATAGAAACATTTCAAACAAACAACCTAACCCTATGCCTACAAGAACTTGAGGAACAACAACAAAGACAACTCAGAGCAAGTAGAAGGAAGGAAATAACCAAGATCAGAGCAGAATTAAACGACATAGAGACTAAAAGCACAATTCTAAGGATCAATGAATCCAGGAGCTGGTTCTTTGAAAAGATAAAAAAAATAAGGCTTGTCTATTTTTTTTTTAAGCAGGCTCATCAAGAAAAAAAGAGAGGACCCAAATAAACTCAATCAGAAATGAAAGAGTGGATATTACAACTGACGCCACAGAAATACAAAGGATTGTAACACACTATTATGAAGAACTGTATGCCAAGAAATATGAAAACCTAGGTGAAAAGGACAGATTTCTAGAAAAATATAATTTTCCAAAACTCAATAAAGAAGAAGCAGACAGCACGAACCAACCAATAACAGCAGATGAAATTGGAGCAGTAATCAAAAAACTCCTGACACACAAAAGTCCTGAACCAGATGGTTTCACAGGAGAATTCTACAAAGCATTTAAGGAAGAAGTAACACCTATCCTTCACACACTATTCCAAAAAATCCAAAATGGTGGAAAACTCCCAAACTCTTTTTATGAAGCCAGCATCATCCTGATCCCCAAACCGGATAAAGACACAGCAAAGAAAGAAAATTTCAGGCCAATATTGCTGATGAACATAGACACTAAAATCCTCAACAAATTATTGGCAAACCACATCCAACAATACATTAAAAAGATCATACATCATGACCAAGTGGGATTCATCCCAGGGATGCAAGGATGGTACAATATTCACAAATCAATAAATGTAATACATCACATAAACAAGAACAAAGACAAAAATCACATGATCATATCAATAGATGCAGAAAAAGTATTTGATAAGGTTCAGCACCCATTTCTGATAAAAACACCCAGCGAAGTGGGAATAGAGGGAGCATTCCTCAACATAATAAAGGGCATATATGAGAGACCTACAGCCCACATCATACTCAATGGGCGAAAACTAAAATCTTTCCCACTAAGATCAGGAACAAGACAAGGTTGTCCACTATGGCCACTTCTATTCAATATAGTATTGGAAAATTTAGCTACAGCAATCAGACAAGAAGAAGAAATAAAAGGAATCCAAATTGGAAAGAAGAAAACAAAAGTGTCATTGTTTGAAGGTGACATTACAGTGTACATAGAAAATTCTATAGACTCTGCCAAAAAACTACTGGACCTAATAAATGAATTTGGCAAAACAGCAGGATACAAAGTCAATAGCCAAAAATCAAAGACATTTTTGTATAACAACAATGAAACATCAGAAGTAGAAATCAGGGGAAAAAATCCCATTTGATATAGCAACAAAAAATATAAAATACCTAGGAATAAACCTAACCAAGAAAATAAAAGACTTGTACTCAGAAAACTACAGAACACTGGAGAAAGAAATCATGGAGGACACAAACAAATGGAAACATATACCATGCTCATGGATTGGAAGAATCAACATCATCAAAATGTCCATACTACCCAAAGCAATTTATAGATTCAATGCAATCCCTATCAAAGTACCAATGGCATGTTTTACAGATATAAAACAAACACTTCAAAAATTTATATGGAACGCAAACGACGCTGAATATCAGCTGCAATTTTGAGAAAGAAGAGTAAAGTAGGAGGGATCACAATACTTGACACTGTAGTACAAGGCCACTGTAATCAAAACAGCATAGTACTGGCATAAAAATAGACAGTTAGACCAATGGAACAGAATAGAGAGCCCAGAAATAATTCCAAGTCTCTATGGTCAATTAATTTTCAAAAAATGGCTCAGCAGCATAAAATAGAGTAAAAATGGCCTCTTCAACAAATGGTGTGGGGAAATCTGGACAACTACATGAAAAAAAAATGAAACTCAATCACCAACTTACACCATACCCAAAAATAAATTCAAAGTGGATAAAAGACTTAAATATAAGTCGTGACACCATAAAAGTCCTAGAGGAAAACATCGGTAGGAAAATCTCAGACATTCCATGCAGCAACATCTTCAATGATATGTCCTCTAGAGCAAGGGACACAAAGGAAAGAATAAACAAATGGGACCTTATCAAAATAAAGAGCTTCTGTGGGGCTAAAGAAAACAGTATTTTTTTTTTATTATATACTCATATTGATTTATTTCCTTAGATGAATATAAAAATGGAGTTTACAAGATATCAATTATATCAACATATGCAGTGGAAAATATATGAAGAAACAAAATGTGCTCATGGTGAATTTCTTCTAATGATGGTATTTTGGTGATTTTAAAATGTTTTTCTTTATACTCTTCCATATTTTCTAAGTTTCTGACACATTGTTTTAAGTATCAGATAAAAGGAATCGTTAC